>LGRX02010380.1:0-18247 GCA_001247695.2 Cymbomonas tetramitiformis | reverse complement strand
GCCCGGAGTCTCCCACTCAGCGCTCAGCCTTAAATCCCACGCCCCCCTGTGGGCAACCCCTCAGGCCACCCCACCTCCACAGCGGAAGTTCGATGCCAACCGACCCATGGCGTTAATACAAACTCAAACACACCCCCATGGATGTATATTACCACCCACGACCCCATCCCGCCATTCCCGCTCATCCCTAACCCAACCGCCCCACGCCACCCTCCCACTCAGCGCTCAGCCTTAAATCCCACACCACCCTGTGGGCAACCCCTCAGGCCACCCCACCTCCACAGCGGAAGTTCGATGCCAACCGACCCATGGCGTTAATACAAACTCAAACACACCCCCATGGATGTATATTATGTCTATTCTACTAATTTTTGGGCGGGTTAACAATACCTAAGAGCGATATTCGAGCACTCTAATATCCATAATAATTCGAGATATCGCATAAAACCCATGCTTGGCAATGTTGATCGTAGATAGTTTTGTGTGTGGAAATAATCTAATGTTAATTTCTGCTACTTGGATGGGTATACCGGGCTGAACTGGCGTTCAAAGTTAGGGCGGGTTGGCCCGAAAATTACGGCGGGTTAACCCCTAACTTCGTTTATTGTTGCTCCGCGTAGACTACGTGGTGGTCCCAAGGCACTAAGTGACAATATTTGAAGGAAGTTTTTATGTTTTGTGACCTTAAGTTTCGATCCAGAGCACTTCCCTATTGGTATAGACCAATCCTCAGCCCAAAATGTCTGGCGTTCTGCTAACTTTTTGGGGGTGATTTTGAAGGTTGATAAACGCCTGTTGTTCCTACTTTTTGCCCGAAGTCGATTACCGATCCTCAGACCAAAGTGTCTGGAGTTCTGCCAACTTTTTTTTGGGTAATTTTGAGGGTTGATAAACGCCTGTTGTTCCTACTTTTTGCCCGGAGTCAATTGCGCGCGCGATATCGTAGAAATGCCTAGGTATTGGTAACCCGCCGTAACAACGCGTTACGGCGGGTTAACCCGCCTTTCGCAGAATAGACAATTACCACCCACGACCCCATCCCGTTAATCCCACTCGCTCGAAGGTAGCTTGCATTGACCCTACTATGTGTTGATGACATTTTTTATTGGCCCCATTGCATCCATTCGTATAACTCAAATTGCGCGTGTTACACCCCGATCCCACCACCAAAAATTCTTCCTTTGGGGGTATTTAAGCTCCCCCTAACGTGTCTTACTCTGCCTTGTCCATACGCGCCTTCCACCGCCCGAAAAGCGCAAGGGGGGACCTACACGCCATATATGGCGTGTGGAGCTGCATATGGATAGATATACGATATAGGAGATATCAACTTGCCCACCCATAAGGGAGGGGTGTGGCCTGCCCCATTTGCCACCCCTCGCCTGATTATCACTTCGTTGCCGAGATGCCGACACACACACAACGACAAGCCCATCGGGATCCCGCACATGTAAAACCCTAGGCTCTACTGTGACACTGTGTCACAGGCTACAGCGTATTTCCTCCTCTCGTCTGATTTTTAGGCTGTATTAACTGTTTCGCCCCACGTGTCTCCTTCAGCTTGCGAAAACGAGTGGCTCAAGCAGTAGATCCCTTGAAAGCGCGAGCAGTTACACGAACGACATTCTACGCGTAAGGTCACGCGTGTTCATTACTGCAGCAACGCTCAGGGGTGTTCAACCGACACATACGCTTCAACGACTCTCCGCTCCGGAGTTGACCAAACGCTTGTGCACGGCAAGTTCAAGTGATATCCTGACGGAGTTATCTCCCTGAATCCTCCATGGCAGCAACACTGCCTGCGGCACTGCGACTTTCGGTTATCCTCTGGGTGTGCGCCTTCCCAGCGATCGTTGCGGAGGCTTCATGCGAGGACCGCGAAGATAGTTGTGAGGACTGGGCTGAAGCGGGGGAGTGTACAAAGAACTCCGAATTCATGCGAAAAAGTTGCGCTCTGAGCTGCGAGGTATGCAAGGGGACGGATCAACAGGAGGAGGATGTCGTTGACGAGCGGCTCGGGCCAGAACGGGTGCACTTGCAGGTTCCGACCCACACTTTTCTTTCCTGCTTGAAAAAGTTTGAAAGGGTTTGATGGTAGAACCGAAAATTCGCTAAGGTGGTAATCTGTCGATTTGGGCCTTGTCAGCCTCTTTAGACCTCTTTAGAGTTGATCCCAAGTCGCATATTCTATCAAGGACCTTGGCAATTCTCGGTTCCTGCTCCCTTGGACAAACTTGCATGCATGTACTGTGTAATTCTAAAGCAGTGACGTTTGCCTTCTGCGCGGCCATACTTCCGCCAATGACATCTTACAACCATCTTGTCCGCCGCTTGCAGACGTCCTTCGGGGAGATCACTATTGGCTTTTTCCCCTCTGTGGCGCCAGTGACGTCGGCGCATATCCTGTGGTTATTCCAACACGGCTGCTATGACACTAACCACATCTTCCGCGTGGACAAAGGCTTCGTAGCGCAGTTGCAGGCGGTGATCGGCGGTCGCCAGGCTAAGCTTAACAAAGTCCAAAAGGACCGTGCCCGTCAGAACGTTCCTGACGAATTCAGCGATATAAAACACGAGCGGGGTATCCTCTCAATGGGAAAGTTCAGCGAACCGAACACTGGCACCTCCTCCTTCTCCATGGCACGACACTTGATCCTTCTCCTACCACAGAATCTGATGTTCAAGTTGAAAAGTTTCTTCTTCCACCTCCTCTTCCTCGTCCCTGCTCTGACCCCTCCTCCCTTAATTGACACCTACTCCTGCCCCTTCATGCTTTGCCTACTTCTCTACATCCCAAAGCCCTCCACGGGATCAAGCTCTCGCACAATACACGAACGCATTCCTTCGCCCTCCACATCATACACTTGCGTCAACTAGTGGCTGAGCACTTCTCGAACCCCGATTGCGTTAGTTGGAGAGCAAGAGTCGGGCCACATAACCCTCGCATGGCTAGCACGAGCTGACTGGCACACGTGACTCAATCTTCGACGGAGGATCGAAACTGCTGCTGACATATCAGTTATGGCGGCGGCTCGCGCAACGTCCCACAGGTGCTTGGGCCGGCCAAGTGGCTCGATCGCAAGTACACGGTGTTCGGCCGCGTTGTGCGCGGATTCGACGTCCTCACGAAGCTAGAGCAAGTGGAAACAAAGCGAGAGGGCATCTTTGTTATGCCAAAAGAGCGTATCACCATCCTCTCCACATACATTACCACTTCGGGGGCCCCGTCCGACCTTGTCTCGCAACCACTCCCGAGCCCCTCCGTGGCGGCCGAGATGAATATGGACTCCAAGCTCCAGGTGCGATGCGCCCTTGAATTTGCGATCTTTCAAATTGAGCCCGATTGACCAGATTCCTATTTGTGGAGTTGAGGTTCGTTGGATGACGTCGAGTTTTTCAGGAAAGCACCTTGAGGGAATCAAAGTTGGAGGAAGAGGCCAAGAACACTGCTGTAGCACTCGTTGAGTGCACCAACCAACAGAGCGCCCTGCGGACACTGTGTGTATTGGCAGTTCTCATGGCGATTGCGTGGGCGGTATTCTTCTCTTCTCAAACTGTGTTTCGCCGGAAACACGACAAAGGAGAGGAGAACTTATAAGCAAGTATACATGAGTATTGCAAAACTTCTTTGTATATTCTTTCACTTCATATGTTTCGTCCTTAACCCAACTCAAACTGCAACTCAATATCACTCTCCCATATATATATATACTTCCTCTCCCATATATATATATATATAGTGGTGGCACCTCACACCTTCCTGGGATGAGGTGGTGTCCTAGGCGGACCGACTTTTTATCCTCCTTTTGTCACCCCTTGCCCTGAGGTGCCACGTCTACAAGCTTTCCGAGTTTTAGCCCGATAATAAAAACACTGCATATTTTTGTTATCTCATCTTCGGCTGCGATATGTTTGGTCTTCCACCTGTATTTCTCATGTAGAGTACAATATTAGGTGCCCTATAGTAGTATCGAGTAGTGGGTGACTCCTCGTGTCACTCAACCTGAAGCATCGTAGTCGCGGTCGCTGTGTCACACGTTATGATGATGACACTGCGACACGCGCCCCTCTCAGCAGACAATCTTCCCTCCGTAATAACTTGGCGGCGTAATCCGCCAGCCCTTACTCTGGTAATATTATCCGCAGCCATCGATTGTCCTTCAGCTGCTGCCTTATGGCAGCTGTCGTACCGTCTCTTTCCCACCCTCATATAGCTAGTGCGAGGAAGACAGATACGCTGTCCGGCTAAGCTCGCTAGGAAACAAACTGATAATCACATAAACAGTGTCTGGCCGGAGCTTTATGCTCTCGGAAACCCAGACAGTAACAATGACTGTACTACTGTACTGTACTACTGTACAGTACAGTGCTAGGATGTCACGGACACGAACGGAAGCAGGGTCAGGCTAGGGGCTAGTCAGAGCCCATAATAACTAAGCCTAAACCCGAAGTCCAGCACACCACCCGTGGGTGTGACTACCTAGCAAAGCAGGTACAGTATATACAGCCACGAGACATAAACAAACACCTAACATTCACTTCGGTGGAAACCGATCACTTCTAGCTGGGTGCCGGGGTCTTGACCCGGTCATCCCACTACTGGGCTAAAGCTAATCAAGCTGCCAGGGTAGATGCCAAGAAACTCAGCCACCTTGAGGCTGGTCAGCAGAGCCGAGTTCAGCGGTTGGGATGTAAATACAGAAGAGTCCCGAAGTGAAATGCAAGCTGCCTGTTGTAAATTGAGCACCACCAGACCCAAGTGGGCAAGGCGGTTCCACAGCAGAGAGTAAATCAACTGAAGAATTCTGATAAGTAGATTCCCATGGTGGTTTGAACTTTGAAGAAAGAAATGTAAGAACTCGATTGTCAGGCGGCCAATCACGGACGTCCAGAAAGCCAAGTGGCGGATCCGAAGCAAAGAGATCCCCAGTAGACCGATGGACGGTGACTCCGGGCTCAACCAGGCCCCTGTCATCACCGCCCACGGCAACCAGAGATGCCGTAGCACTGGCCAACAGAGAACAGCAGAGCACGGAAGACATCAATGCACACCGGAGAAAACTCGGCGGAGCCCGTGGACGGCAAACCGGAGCTGCTGGTGGCGATGCTCCCCCGTCAGAGTCATGCTCAAGAGTGCCGAAGGAGTCAAAAGCCACCCGCCGCCCGCCGTCAGAGTCATCGTCAGAGCCTTGGTCATTGTCAGAGCCTTCAGAGCCAAAGTCAGAAGCCTCAATCGTCATGCCAGCAAACAGCGGAGCCGGTGCAGAGTCGCCAAGCCAGAGCGATGGGACAGAATCAGGCAAGTCGAGAGAGACAGAGACAGCCACTGGTGGGTCATGAGCCGTAGGCACACCACCAGCCACGAGCGCGGAGGGATCCCGAACCGCAGGCGGTGGCGGAATCGAGCCCCGTGCACCCGAGTGGAATGTGGCCAGAGGAAAGTGAGCCTCGCCGTCATCGTCAGCTGCCGCATCCTGAGCGGAAGCCGCCGCATCCTGAAAGTGCTTCAGAGATGTGGGCTCAGCCGGCACAAAGGAATGCGCCGACAGCTCGCACACCTCTGGGCGACCCTCCATCGTGCAGAGCGACTCGAAGGCGTGCTCATCCCCCGCGTCATAGAAACGCTGGAAACGAACAGCCAGGCAGTCAGTCTCGTAGTCTTCAACCGCACCACAATAGTGGGCAGAGTGAAGACCGCCGTTGGGGCATTCAGCATGCCAGTGCTTCAAACCACTCTGTGCACACACCGCATTCTTGCAGTGGGGCACGAAGGCACCGCTCCTCTTGTCAAATGAGACAGGAGGAGCGGTGCCAAGTGGCTTAACACCAGCACGATGATGCTTAGCAGCAGAGCGGGTAAGGTGCTTGCCCGCAGGCGGAGGCCCTTCCCGCTTCTGCCGCTTCAGGTCACGAATGTCCTGTTGCATGCGCTCCAGCTGCTTCTGCAGACTGGACAACGCCGCAGCCAGGTCAGACGCGCCATCGCCGAATGACAGAGCAGACACAGGAGTGTCAGAGACTTGCAGGCCGTGGCGGAACTGCTCCCGCACACGAGCCTGAATAGTCAAAAGAGACACGCCTTGCCGCTGGTCAGCCCGAGCCAAGGAATTAGCCAAGTCACGGTACAATGCCGAATTGCCGAGAGCCTTCAGAAACTGCCGTTTCACCGCGTCCTCTGGCAAGTTGTGGGAACGCTGAACGTCCCTCAACAGGCCATTGAACTCGCGGATGCCACGGTCAGGATCTTTGCTGCTGGGGATGCGGACCGCCAGCAGCAACTCAAAAGAGTCAAAGGGTTCCGAGCGCTCCTGGAGCATGCGCACCACCTCAAGGGCAGCGCGCTTGCCATCTCCAGGAACGTCGGACCCAGAGGCCTCAAGCCAGTCACGAGCAGGCGAGCCAGGGCGAGCCAGAAATGTCAGAGCCGAAAGCAGCAATTCATTCGCTTCATGCCTAGCCTCAACAGTCATGTTGGCCAAGTCAAACAGGGGAGCAAATGCCTGTGACTGGAGTAGAAACTGAGCGCGAAGCTCATGCATGAGCTGTGAAAAAATGTCCACCGCGTCAGTCTCCGTACCAGCGAAGCGCTCCGATTTGTCTCCGAGAATTTTGGTGGCAACAATTTTGGCAACCCTTCTGTCGAAACTGTCTCGAGCCAGCTGCTGACACTTCTCAAGAATCTCTCTCGCAGCTGCGGTGGTCGGAGCCGGCAGCTGCGGTGTCTGTGGCGTCGCTGAGTGCTGAGCACCCACATCATCAAAAATCGTTTCCAATCTACGGACGCGAGACCGCGTCATTCTATTTGCTGTAGTAGCCATGATAGAGAGACAGGGGAGAAGGTTGAGCTGAACAGGGGAATGGTGAGAGAACGCTCACAGCGGCCAGATGCTCTGTAGAAGTCTCAGCTGAATGGATCGTGATTCACAGGTCGTAAGCGGAAGATGCAAGAGCGGCCAAAATAAGTCACGCGTGGAGCGACCTCGCCGGAGCCAGCGGCGCACGAAACAAATCAACTCTCGCTGCGACGATGCTGCCGTAAAATAAAAACAATCCGTCACCAACTGATCTCCTGCGCAGCGAAGGCGAGCACAATGCGTGCTGCCATCACCGCCAAGCTAAAAGGCCATACCGCAAGCGTAATTCACCACCGCCCAAGTGGGCGCTCAACCCCTCCTACGTCCTACTTAGCCGAACATGGCAACAGCAAGGCGCTGTGCCATCATCAGAATCACCGGAAAGCCGGTGCGGCCTATAACCTGCGAGGAAGACAGATACGCTGTCCGGCTAAGCTCGCTAGGAAACCAAACTGATCATCATATAAACAGTGTCTGGCCGGAGCTTTATGCTCTCGGAAACCCAGACAGTAACAATGACTGTACTACTGTACTGTACTACTGTACAGTACAGTGCTAGGATGTCACGGACACGAAACGGAAGCAGGGTCAGGCTAGGGGCTAGTCAGAGCCCATAATAACTAAGCCTAAACCCGAAGTCCAGCAGCTAGTTTATTTCGGCCTCGCTTACGCTTCCTCTGTATATTGCAGATTTCTGAACAGCAATTCTTGAGACTTTCCCGCTTAAGCTAGCTTATTTTACAGCCGGCATGGCGTCACGCGATCTCTTGCCTTTTTCGGCCGCTGCGACCTCCTACCGCGACTTCTGGGGAGTGGTGACCCCAGTATAGTCACAATTATTTCGGGATTTGGTGTCCCCGGAATTTCTTAGCCTTAAGTGGGAGTTGTGACCCCACTTTTGGCACTCGAACAACAGCCGCATCCCTGGCGTCTTACGCAACATCAACTCCGAGTTCTCGCTGACCCCAGCCGCGCTGCCCGCTCTCTGCCGTTTTCAGATTGCCTTCCATCTTTCAGATCTGAATTTTGGTAGTGCCTCTCCATCTTCGCCTACGAATGCGTCGATTTTGCCACCCATGAGGTTTTTCAAGCGCAGCCGTTTCTTTTCGTTGGACTCTGGACTTCCGGAAACCGGTAACCAGTCTTTTTGGACTTCTTGGTCATTCTTTACTAATCAGCCATTCGGCACATTCTCCGGTTTCAAAAACAGCCGGATCGCGTTCGTCGACCCTTCTCTCCTCTCTACCCCTCTAGAAGTTGGGATTCCTCGACACCAGCGTGAACAGCAAACCCCCTCAAAGCTGTTCCTCAACGGCGTCATTTTCAAGAAAATTCGACGTGTTCGTGTGTGTGCGTTGTCGTACTTTACAGCCATCTAACTTGACGCGATCTGCCAAGGCCTACTTTTAGTTTGGACCCTTCTCCTCGCCCACATGGCGTGTGATGATCTTCGAGGGACCTAAAATTCTAACTTGAACAACAATCGACATTTTCAAAATCTGCTCACTACGACAACATGTTGCGATCTCTTTTGTAGGTAGTGCTTACAAGCACCTTAGTTGGTAGCGCCTAGCTACTAACTTTGCCGAAACGTTAATTGGTAATGCCCTAGGCGTATTTTCTAGCATGCATGCCAATGTGTACCCTTCCTTAGAATGGGTAGTGCTTCATCTAGAGTGACCACTTCGTAGTCAGGTAGTGTCATGTAGAGTACAATATTAGGTACCCTATCGTAGTATATAGTAGTGGGTGACTCCTCGTGTCACTCAACCTGAAGCATCGTAGTCGCGGTCGCTGTGTCACATGTTATGATGATACTAGGCGGATCGATCTCAAAAAGAGATCTCCACTAGGCCATCTGACCGTAGGATCATGTGCGCGACAGTGCTTCGCTTTTTGCTTCCCAACATGCCATGCCATAACGCGAGGGTGGCGTCGCGATAAATGCACGCGACTGCAGTGGCACTGTCATCGTTAGCGTCTGGCGATCGTGAGATCGGAAGTTCGTCTGTGTCGCCCGTTGGGATTCGCGCTTTGCTGATTAAATAAGGTAAGGTAAGGTAAGGTAAGGTAAGTAAGGTAATTTGGTCCGGTTCCAAATTATAAGGAGCAGAGGTACACTGCGACACGCGCCCCTCTCCGCAAACAATCTACCCTCCGTAATAACTTGGCGGCGTAAGCCGCCAGCCCTTACTCTGGTAATATTATCCGCATCCATTGTCCTTCAGCTGCTGCCTTCATGTCAGCTGTCGTACCGTCTCTTTCCCACCCTCATATAGCTAGTTTATTTCGGGTTCCTCATGAATTTCAGTTTATCTCGCGCAAAATATATGTCTTCCACTATCTATCTATATACACAACCTCCGGGAATGTTAACATGGCACAAGCGATTTTCAGTAATCCTGCTCGGAACTCAATATGATGCTATGTGCGTTTTCTCTCCAGTTATTATTTGGCCAAATAGGGTCAAACCTGGAGCAGACTTGGAGCACCCCAAGGAGCCCTTTAGGTGACCGTATGCTCCATATATATTACTCAACCCTAATTCGATGGACACATAGTGCTGATAGGTAAAATGAAACAGAGAGCAATATTTACGTTATGATGCCCTTGTGATATGTGAGTGATGTTTGGCCTGCAACCCTATTACATATGCATACTAGAAACATCGTGCGCATCTGACAGTGTCCCTGAGAGTCCCTCAACCGATGCGCAGGCTCGCTTTCAAGCGAGCGTTCGGATGAGGGAAGAAATCCTAGCGGAAACGTGGACGCAATTGACATCTGCGTTACCGCGAGAGTTAACAGTACACTGTCAAATGCTCATGATGACTCTAGTATGGATATGTAATATGTGTGATATGCGCATGCTGTTTATTGTGCCTCCTTGCTAGGCATGCGTCGAGCCGCTGGCTTGACGCATGCCCAATCACCCCCTCTAACGCGCCGCGTCCATACTCCTAAAATCTGAACGGATCCTGCGTGCGCAAGAAGGATGTTCTTCCTAAGACACCGAAGAATTGATATGCAAACTTGTATTGTGCACGGCATGCAGCTGTATACCGAACACAACACTCATTGCACTATCCCGCTTTGTTCACGGTCTGCCTACGGATATCTCACTATTAATTTCATTTGCCTACGGGTAGACCACCATTAGAATCATTTGCCTATGCGCATTCCACATTGAAATCATTTGCCTACGCGCATTCCGCATTAAAATCATTTGCCTACGCGCATTCCACCATATATGGCATTTGCCTGCGCGCACTGCACATTAAACCCCCACACATATATAACACGCTTACCAAAGCGACTGGCATGCACCAGCAACAGAGGCATCCGATATTACACGATATATATATATATATATATATATACCAATATGGATACAAGCGAATTATTTAGCCCGTTTTCGGTTGGGCTACGGGTGCCTGATCAGATTTCAAATGAGATCATGCATTTACCGTAAGAGATTCCTCCTCCCGAATCGCAACAAAATGAATGCAAATTTCCACTGCTGATACCTTCAAGAGGACCTGGTAAATGATATTGTACTTCGTTGATTCGTCGAAACATATATATGTATATATATTGTATACTTCCCATCGTACCACGTTCAGGAAAGTGATAAGCAAAATAGGAGCACCCACCAAAGAAAAGGCAGGCCCTGGAAGACAATAATCAGGACGTTAGCAACCACCGCGGGGGGAAAGATCAATTCGACTGCGCAAGGATGCCAAAAGTAAGTGGCCACGGCGTCGAGGGCGTATGGCGTGCCACCCGAAAGCGAATCGGACGGGCGACGCGAAACGATGGCGCGTGGTGGTGAGGCGAGAGTGTCACGGTCCTATACGGACTTGATATGAGACGCGGCTGCTATTGAACAGTAGCAAGCACGCGTAAGTATATGGTGGGGTATGAGTGCAGCAAACTGGTAGACCAGAAGTGCTTGCTTGAGCCCAATGCTCCTCATATACCTCCAATGCCCTCACGCGTCATACGCGTTACCACCATCGGGTTGTGGACCCGAGGGCATTGGGTGAACTACCCGCATCGGCTGGTCGATATAGCCATTAATGCTCGCATGCTGTTCATTTCATGCTTGAAGCGAAGACGCGTCTTCTCAGAACACTTCGGTTCTTCAAGACTTGTCTTGCTTCGCCATCTCGATGCCAATACCTGGCCTCTCGATGACAGGTGTCACTCACCTTAAGTGGATGACAGACATTAGTTTGACATTTCAATTTTGAGATGTGATCCTTACAATACAGTTTCTGATACCTCTTTGTATACTTCGAAGTAAATATATAGCCCTTAGGCACTTCATATGCTCCTGTAGAGTGCTGGTTTCATCAGGCTCTGAATCCACTCTGCTTTCTCAAGAATAAATTAGTAGCTCGCTTTTTGTTGGAAATCTCACATGGGCATATATGTTTCAAATATGCGATTATACGCAACAGGGCTAATGATAGCCAGTCGCTTTGTAGTAAGCCAGAGTGTAATTAAATAGCTTGTATCAACCAGTTTCAGTTGCACAAGCCCTTGAAACACTGTCCCGGGTTAAGTCCTATAATCGAAGATTGTCGATTTCAGGCGGGCCGTTTTGTTCACTTGGCAGTCAAATTTCCATCCCGGAGCAGACGAAAATGATATGGCAAGCCCCTTACCTGTTCTAAAGGGTTTGAGAGCTCGAGTGGGGCCATCTTTTAGACTACTAAAACTTTGGACGGCACACCTTAAACACGTCTCTTTATTTTAATAGTCATTGTCCGGGTATATTCATTACCCCATACCTTACTGACAACTCCGAGGACAACCAAGGCGCAGATTACTAATTTCGATTACTTTGTCCTCAATCTATAACGGGAGAAGCTTCATGCTTACAACGACAAATGCAACCTTCATATCTACAAATGCATTGTTCAGTACACATATGTAGAGCACAGTCTACCCCTTAATGAGGATGCCACCTTCAAACAGATAGTTTACCTCATCTGAGTAGTTTGTGACACGAAGGAGCTCTTTCTGCAGATCAACGATGACCTTGTTACGTTCTACCAACAAGCTGTCAACAAGGCTAGCAACAGCATCACGGACAATATGTGTGGCATCGCGGCTCACGCCACAGTTCCCACAGCCCATCAAAAAGAGCGCCTTCAGGTCTTTGACTTTCTTGTTCTCCTGAAACGTGCAAACCAATCCCATCCAAGATTGCTGCAGTAAGTACTCTCGGTGGTGGCAATTACACAACAATAATACAGTCAGAAAATCATTAATGCGATAACCTCGGCTCGGATTTAGACTCCGGCTATGGCTTGAGCTTTGATTAACTGGGCGAAAAACCGTCTGAAGATTTTAGCCACGGAAGATGGGTGAAACGTATACCTTTTCGAGATTTGTGTTGATGGCATTCAAGCGCTCATCTAATTTGAAATGTGCAAATGGGTTTTGTACCCCTTCCGCAAAGGCCGGAGCAGACTGGCTGACTACTGAATTCCGCTGGCTGCGCGTCCGCACTGGTGCTCCAGGGCTTGATGTCGAGGAAGCATTGCTGTTGTTCAGTGATGCCTCTATGGTCCTTATTCCTTCATCAACAATCACCTGCGCCAATCAACATGCCCCTACCTATGCATGACTCTAACTACAATTACACTGCAATCTGCATCTCGAAAGGAACTTGAAAGTGAGCTATAACCTGCAGCAAACATATATGTACGCTGTGAATATACGTGTAAACATACACATATACACATACATACATGCATGAGTACATGAATAAGCCGCAGGGGCTAAAACACTCAAATCTCACAGGGTGATTGTTATTTCATTTTCTTTATCTTTTATACAGGCATACATACAGAATGCCATGCAGCGCGCCAACCGAAGCGAGGCCACCAACATCCGAGTGGATAAGAAAAGCATGCAGGAACTGGGCGGGGCCGTGCACAGATACCACACATACTCACATTTTAAGAAAAGCAACATGAATGACACTGCGGCCTTTAGGCATGAATCAATGATTGCAGCATTGCTTGTTCACGAAGCGTGATATACCCCACCCCCCCCTCTCGTGGCAGTGCCAGATACACATCGAAGAAATGAGGGGGGAAACGCATTTGCTTCTGCGACTTTCGGAAGCAACTCTTGAATGCTGTACAGATGATGTCAAGAGCCGCCTCTTAACAGAGATGGTTCCAATTTCGGGGCAACAACCTAAACATTCTTCACCACCTTATCATTAATGTCTGACACACGTTTTTTGGGTGCGAAAGACGACTCTAAGCTCTAAAGTTGGTATTGTCGCCTGGAAATCATATACTATAGTACGGTTTAAATAGTGGTACAAAGCACAAATCCGGGTACATCTACCGGGTACACCGAGGTTGTGGATCGAGGAGGCCGCTATTTGCCCGCAACAACACAATGGTTGATGGATGGGGTCAATCTTTGTGGACAAAGATACACACGTGGAACATGATGTGGGCCAATTGCTGCGGGCGAAAGGGCCAGGAAGGCGATACAAGTGGGGTGAAAGTGCCTGCAGGAACGCGATGTGATTGATGACAGGAATCGATGGGACGGGATGGCGCACGCACTTGCAGAAATGCGGAGGCATCGATCACTTTGTTCTCGCCGAGCGCCGACAGGAACATCCGGCAGATGACCGCATCGCCAACCTTGGAATCAATCTGCGCCCTCAGATGCGATCACTGGATCTCATCTGATCTTCCCATATCCTTCGGGATATCCCACCAGGCCTGTCCTACGCTTGTCCTGCAAGCTCCTGGGAGGCCACTGATCTGGCCTCACTTGGTGCAATCAGGCTCACGACGCACCTGCTGGGAAATCCACCTATCGCAGCGCAATGCAGAGCCTGTTGTGCACGAACCTGACCGTGGTAGAGGCACGCTGGCGTGCGCGCTTGCATGCGGGGGAGCAGGCTGCTCGTGCCCTAGAGTTGAGAGCTAAAGGTGAGCAGTCCCATGGAGCTCGAGCCGGCAATCAAGGGTCGGTGATGAGCTAGCTGAGTGAGAAAGTGAGTTCCTGCCACTACGAACTGACCGCGCATGAATTGTTTCCACACTCTCAGCAGCGGCGGAACAAGATACAAGTGCAAGAGCAGAGCGTGAAGTGGTCTCAAACGAAGGAACGCGGTTGATGTATTTTCCAGTAAGCTATACTTGCACTACGAGCAGTTTTTGCCGGGCTTCGGGAGAGTGCTTGCTGCATATTCATGTCAAGCAACTCCCTCTATGCACATGAACACTCGGCTAGAGGATCACTGATATGCGTGAGAGATCAGATGTCCGGCTCAGTCCTGAAAACAACCGCGCGCACCGAATATAAAGGGTCGGCATTTTCTGCACAAGGATTGCAGCGGGAACCACACCGCTGGCAATGAGATGAAATCGCTCCATATTTCCGACATCACACCATGCAGCACACCTCGAGATCAAGCGAGTTTCTGGATCGACGGTTTCGACGTGACGGCTTGCTGAAGAGCTCGGTGTAATCGGCGGTCCAAAATCAAGAGCTATCACCGAGGCACAGGGAAAAGGGGTTGGCGGCAGCTGATTGGGTGGGAAGGAGTCGCACCTGGTTCACAGCCGTCTTGAATACATCCAGGCCTATGAGCTTGGGGTCATCGTTGGAGTTGGACTTGGACGGGTGCATCATTTCGAAGAGTCGCTTGACGTGCCGCTTGAAGCGCTCCTGGCACTCGGTATAGATCTGCACCACCATTGCCATCAGCTTCTGCAGTGGTATCCCCAGCTCATTCTTTTTCCCGGCGGTGCAGTTCTCCTCCACCTCCCGCAGGAACTTGAGGTGAAGCTCCGACCCAACCACCGCCTCCATGGACTGCCCCGCCACGTACTGCGCCCCACCCCCACCTCCTCCCATCCCCTCTCTGCCACCTTCTTACGAGTGTAGTTTGTATGCTCAGGCAGGAACGGGGACAGGGGCAAATGGGGTGAATTGGAGGGCGTGGCGAGGTTGGCGGCAAGGCTCGCGTGCGAAAATCCGGAATCCCTAAATGGAAGTGGTTGAGATCAGGGAGGCCAGGAATGACAAGAACGCCGGATGTAGAGATTACCTGAAGTCGGGAGAGGGATATGATGCGGCCGATCTGGGGGTCTGTAGGCATGCTGGCCCCAACAGAAGAGGTGATGAGGCTGGACCTCATGTTGAGAAAGAATGCCAAGGCTGCCTGGTCCAGATGGGGCTCGATGACCGAGCAAAACTGGCCAAAATGTTTGGCTCGGTTGTCTGAATTTTGCTGCATCACCACACTCCCCTGGTCCGTGCTTGCCCCCACCCCACCCCTCCCGCCCCCATCCTCGATGTTCCGGCCGGCAGGGGAGCGCAGCTGCCGAGGTGGAGGGCCATGCCACTCGCCCATACAAATATGCTGCAGGCAGATGCCAGACAAGCAAAGCCCCTGCACGGGGAGTCCGTGGATCACGACCCCAGCTAATGGCGCAGTAGAGGGGGATATCAGTGCCTCCAACTTTGCCATTGCCACCTCCTGTAAATGCGGGGAAGAAGGTCCCCCCGATGCAGGTTCACAGGGCGGGAGGCCCTATATGGCCCACAAGACCCACCCCATTCAGACGGCGCGCCCCCACAAGACCTAATTCCCATTCAGACGTGTGTGCGGCCCCACAAGACCCACCTATTCAAGACATGTGGGCAGTCTCCCCACAAGACCCACCTTATTCAGACGCAGGGCAGAAGGCCCCCACAAGACTCCACCCTTATTCAGACGTGTGGGCAGAAGGCCTCACAAGACCCACCCATCTGTGACGTGTGGGCAGAAGGCCCCCACAAGACCCACCCCATTCAGACGTGTGGGCAGAAGGCCCCCACAAGACCCACCCCATTCAATTGTTTCTGCCGAGGGTGAAATGAGCCCAAACCTCCCCCCAGCGGTTACGAATCAGAGGAGGTTGGACACAGATATCGGTCTGAGTTGACGCTGGCCCCAATTGGGCCCAAGTGCCCAGGATGTGGCGCGCGCTGCGGGTGGGGGGAAGGGTCTCCTGGCCATGCAGGAAGCGCCCGCACCAGCAAGTCGACGAAGTACTTCTCGGTTTGAAGCGCCCCCACCATCTCGCAGTGCCTGGCGGCCAAACAGCACCAGCGGGGGCGCTCAACGAGGCGTGACGCACACCGCTGCATCCCGCCTCACAAAGGCGGGGCGAGGAGGAATCGCATCGGGAATGCATGCAGACACGTATCTGTCCCGCAGCTCCTGATGGTATTCCCCGCGTGGCACAGATGATGACAGCCCAATGCCGGCTTGGCACAGATGATGACAGCCCAATGCCCGCGTGGCACAGATGATGACAGCCCAATGCTGGCTGCACAGATGATGACAGCCCAATGCCCGCTTGGCACAGATGATGACAGCCCAATGCCGGCTTGGCACAGATGATGACAGCCCAATGCTCGGCGCACTATCCCACCCACTCCGAGATGTGCCGCAATGCCCTCTGCATCAAGTGCAGCTACCAGGCGCGCCCGCCAAGCAGGGCTGTTGTGGCGCCGCAGCATGGGGGGAGAGGGCACGGCGGAGGACAGTATCTCCTCGTGGGTCTCACTTGCTCATCATGGCTTTGAGCACGGTTTGAGGGAAATCGCATTTCGCGGCGCCATCCTCCTCCGCTAGAACCACCTAGCCCACGTTCCCCCCTTAACAGCCTTAAGAGTCCCCACCGATATCCCAAAACATGTATATACAATGTTCTATGTGTATATCATCACACGTTCATATCCGATAAATTCTATATATAAATATCATAACATGTGGATATATGATGTTGTATGTATCTTACAAATATAAACTCTGGCCCACCACAGAGCACTTGCTATATATCCCCACATGTGTATAAACTCCGGCCCACCACAGATCACTTGCTATACATCCCCACATGTGTATAAACTCCGGCCCACTACAGAGCACTTGCTATATATCCCCACATGTGTAGAAACGATGTTGCGTTCGTCTCGCTAGACAGCATGTTGCCCCTCGCCGTGAGGGCTGACAGCGATGGCAGCGACAGTTTGGGCGCAGGCTACGGGTCGGATGGCTTCGATCCTGGCGACCTGCTCCCGTGCAATGACGAAAAAGGCGGGACCGGGCGAATGTGTTTTGTGCGCCAGCGCACGTGGCGTAATCACACTGCTGCCAGGGACTGACGCCGGCAAGATGGCAATCACGGCAGCCGCCGCGCTCGGGCTAATTGCTGAACTCTAGAGCTTCACAACTTAAACTGGTCCATTTATTTCCAACAGTGGCAATTTTCCGAATCCGACAGTCCATAACGATTCCAGAGACCAAAATACGATACATTCCTTCGTCACTCCCCAGGAATCTCTTCGGACCTTCCGATGTTCCCAATGTAAGAACATTGGACGGCTCAACTTTAGCTGGGCACCCCTACTGAACTCGGCTCGCAAGACGCGCCCCATTCCGAAGGGCGGTGAGGTTGCATCGTGCCCGCACATATTGCGTGGATTCGACTGTCGTGCACTGTTTTTTGGATACTCGGGGTCGCGTTGGGTTTTGGGTTGTTTGTGTATATCACCACTTATGTATATATCATGCGTGTGTATACCGCCACATATGTTGTATGTATATGTCACCACTGATGTATATACGATGCAGCACTCTCTGAGTTTATGGAAATCCGCCGTCTTACAAAATGGCATCTGGATGTATATGTTACGGTACAAGCCCGCCGCTGGCATATGCCAGCCAATTTTGGTACAGGCCGGCCTGTAACAGGGATTTTGCTTGGTACTGGCCGGCCTGTACCAGCGGCGGGCTTGTACCGTAAGATATATCCTCGACTCCAGCCTGGGTGGTCGGTCGTCAGGCCCTTGCCCGCGCATTCTACCTCACGGAACGAGACGATGCATTGGCAAGAGTGTCGGCAGCGGCACTTGGACGGCGGGTTCTGATTGGTTCTGCCCTCTCAGCTTGAGCCGCAGCGCGCTTTGTTTCAGAAATGAGCATTGCCGTGAAAAGTCCTCGCCAGGCGCCGGACCTTCCGAAGGCCCTCGCCTCATGTGAGCAGCAGTGCCCCACTCTGCCCTCCCCATCACTCTGCTCATCACTGGAATGCTGGCTTCTCAGCGCACTCAAAACTCCTTCCAAGGGCTTCTTCAGGGGTGGCGGGGGAGGGGGGGGGACCTTGTAGATGTCCTCGATGTGCGCCACGACCCAGTCCAGCGGCTTGGAGGAGTTCGCCTCGTAGTCCCACTTCACCTCCTTCAGCATGTTCTGCCACTTGTCGGGTAGGTGCAGCACAATGAGCTTCGCCTGCGTCATCAACAGGAGAATGTTCAAGGTGTCCTGCTCCAAGCTCTGCCGGATGCTGCAAAGGT
>LGRX02010379.1:0-26737 GCA_001247695.2 Cymbomonas tetramitiformis | reverse complement strand
CCACTTGGGAACTACTTCAAGTGTTGCCCACTAGCGACCACCGCTCTCGGGACCACACCTACAAGACCAACTGGAACGGCTTTCCCGTCGAGTTCGGTGGTACTTGCTGGTTGGATAAGCGTTTCCGAATGGGCTATATGGCATTGAAGATCCACGAGGACGCCTTCGCCTCTGAGCTCGTGGACTTTCTCGTCCTCGGGCGATGCGCATTTCCTTTGGCGTTATGTGGCAACCCAAGCTTCACACCCTTGACCTCCACTCCCTTGCGTTTTACAACGCAAACTTAGCCCTACCCAAGACCGCTCAGGTTGTTTTCAATCACCTCGAGCGGAGAGACCGTGTTGACGAAACCCTTAACGACGAAATCATATTGGCGGAGGACATCAAACAGGGCATTTGCTCGGGCGCGCTCAACCGGATTTGGATCGCCCGGATTCGAATGTCACATTTTCATCGTATAAATCCGGATTTCCTTTTCGACATTACGCACTTAATGGGATTAAATCCCAATATAAATCCGACACTATCAGGATTATAAAAGCAAGCGCGCGCTCCGAGAAATGTTATTATGGGGTATCGTTGGAAAGGTCTTTCCAAGCCCTAATAGATGATGTAGCTAAACATTTCTCGCTTGTAGCGCTGCGGTTTTTATTCGCATTTGAAGGATGTTTTCTAGGTATTAAATCCCACATGCTACCACTTACAAAAGGAAATTGAACCAGTATTGATTTGACTACTTTCCACGTGCATGCCACCATGACTTGTTTAATTGGTCACTTAATTTCCACGTCTAAAGAATAGTGCCGTATAGGCGCCACACGGCCCTTGTCCATTGCATTATTGCTTTTTGCGACGATCACGAAAGAATGTATAATATTTATCGATTCAAAATATAATTAAAAAAAACGGTAGATGCTCGCAATTACTCTTGATTTGATGAACGGCTTATATAAACATGCTCGGGCGCGTTCGGGAACGTCTGAAGGGGTTAGATAATAACCCCACTTCTTCATCGTGAAAACGTGACCCAAAGCTGTCTTGGAGAGTTCGGAGAGAGGAACAAAATCTTCTGCCACGTCTGCTCCACATCGTTCATCATACGATACGCTGCAAATTCGTTTGGCCCGTCAGATAGCCGCTTTTCGGACGGTGCGTAGCGCAAGTCTTCGTCGAGGCCTTCACTTACCATCGCACGAACGACATTATTGTCGCTCAGATATGTAATCCGACCGATCGGTATGTTTCTCATGGACAAACGATTATTTTAATTGCATTCAGGGTGTGTTGAACGGAGGAACTAATTCGCGAAAACTCCTTTCAATAAAATCGCCACACAGAATCAGACCCCATCCCCACCCCATAATCTATGACGATGACGAAGTGCCCGCGACAAACCGAATGCGGGATGGTGACCATTTTTGGCGGCGCGGGCAGTCCGCTCGTGCGCCAGTGCTGCGCCAGTGGTTTTTTACAGAATTATGTCGTTCTGTACAGTTTATGTCGTTTTGTATAGTGCTTAACAGGGGTGGCCCCATGTCTACACAAGTCAAGCAAGAAACCCAAAGTTCATTACCACGCATATCACACGCACAGCACGCGCAAGCATTTTCAAGCATTCAAGACATATCATATTTTGTATTCAAATTTACTTTCTATCATATGTCTATCTCGGCATGTGCCATCCAGCGGTTGTGCATGCCGAGCATACAGCGATCTAAAGCCCATCTTGGCTTACCGCATCTTGCAACGCGAGCTCTAGGGGGTCGCTCTCGCTCGTTGCATTCCCCCCTGTCTTCTTCGCTTTTCTATCTTCGTAGAGTGACTCTACTAAGACGGACCAGTGAGGTTTCATGCCATTCCCAGCGAATAGGTCTAGTCCTTTGCGCGCGTGCCTCACGCACACATGCCAACTTAGGTCTTTCGCTGACGGAATAATGTAAACTGTTTTCTTCTTTTGTGGTTGTCCCCACCAAAGCCTCCGCAATGGATAGCTGCGGTCAGCGAGCCAGTGCTTTGGCAAAATAAATACGCAGAAGTCCCTGCACTCAGCTGCGTAGAAAATGAATGCAGCGTCGCTCATTCCACTCGAGGGTGGTGCGCAGATGTAGTTCGCATTTAAAAGACCCCCCAGTCTTTCGGGTCGAAGATGTCCTTGGCTTGCCACCCCTTTATTGACTTTGCCATAGCTTGGTGGTCCACCGACATAAGAGTGCACTTTTCTTGAAGATCTGTCTGTAGGATATTTTTCACGTGTCCCATAATTCCAGAACCCGCTGCAAATAAGTCAACTATCACCCTACTATCACCCTCTGCTCTGTCGCCCTCTGTCTTCGAAAACGTCATTAAAAATAGGCTCTGTCCAATTTGTCTCGATGGAAACTTCGGACAAGTACGTCTCTTGCATACGCAAATGAAAGCTACTTGCACTCCTCATGTACGTATTGCGATCTGGGATGCGAGCGCGTTGTTTCGCTCGCATCCGAGATTGCTCAGAGCGACACACGGTGCATAAACCTCGGTCAAATGTACTTTCATCGTGGGTGCACCGTCTTTTCGGCATATTTGTTGATACGTCGATTTATTCTATCCGAAATTCGGAACCTTTCGAGTGCGTGGCTGGAAAAAAACATCGGCCACCACTGTTAAGCACTGTACAAAGCGACATAAACTGTACAGAACGACAATGTCTTGTAATATACGCCACAGTCTCGGTTCGGCATATGCGATGCTCATTGTCACGCGGACAGCATTCGGAGTGGCCCCCCCGGGCTTGACTCCGCGACACCCCCCCCCCCGACTTCGTATGTTTTAAAGAAATAAAAATTCGCGATATTGTGAATTTGCAGGAACAATAATTGTAATAAAATTGATTTCAAATTAAAGACAGATTGCCTGATTTCAACTGCCAGGTCATGCCAATCGCGGCGTGAGCATTGGTTCGGAAAATGCTTCTCATGGGCGATGATGTTGGAGCTGCCACGAGTACACCAGATTTCCAGTTAGGACTGGGGGGTGGGGTTCTCTTTTCAGGAAAACATCGCCGGAATCCGGATGATTTTCTCACCCAAAATGGCTTTGATGAACTTGAATATTATCCGCACCGCACCATGCGCGCCATACTTATTGACCGGAGTGCATCCGGCTCGTCCTCCTCTTTCCAACGATACCCAACTTGCAGGCGCGGATGACGCGGCGTCACGTATAATTGTAAAAGGGTCACTTAATGGTCCACGTTTGCATCGTGCTACCAGTGTTATTCACTTCCTAAGCCAGATCATTACTGTATCCGACATAATTAGCTAGCCCCTTGAAACGTTCCCGAACGCGCCCGAGTGACGCAAATCTTGGTTATATGACTCAAACCTCATCTCTGATTTCAACCATCCTATTGGTAATCGCGCTACCAAAACTTATAAATCTGTGAGAAGTGCGTGTAATTGTTCAAATATTCCGTTGTAGAAAAGCAAAATGTTCCATCATAATTGCACGCGTGGATACTGACGTGGCATACGTTTCGGCCCAGGTTCTTGAAACTTTGAGGAGTTCTGTGTGGGATTGAATGTCACATTTGTCGCGGAAAATGTGGGATTTGAATCCGGGCGATCCAAATCCGGTTGAGCGCGCCCGAGTGTTGGGCACATTGCAAGATGAAACTCAACGAGAAGTCTAGCATGTTTAACGACGCTAATAACGTCGAGAGCTTCAAGACGGGTGTTACCAGTGTTCACCGTATCACGCTCACTACTGTGCGCACCGAAGTCTTCAAGTTGTTGATCGTGTCCTTCGAGGAGGAGGAGGAGGAGGAGTACATATGCTCGTGGTTCGTGGACTTTTGGTGGGGCCAATGGAGTGGTTGGGTGCTAGGGACGATGCCTCCTGGCAAACCTTCCACGCAAAATAGCCCTGAGTCCAACAATCGGTGGGCAAAGGAAGCTCTGTGCAACGGCACACAGCTACAACTGGCTCGGTTTTATAAAAGTGCTATGAAATATGTTTACAATGAAACTATATTCGAGCGTGAATATCCTTTGCCTACTGGTCCAATTGTGCGACACGATATCTGGCGGGAGGCCCTACTCATGGTGGAAAGCAACGACATGGAACTTATGACCAAGGCGGCCCGCTTAGATACCCCACCTACCTGACGAGGAGACCATGGTGTACGTGTTGCCTACCATGAAGACCTTCAACCGTCTGAAATCGGACACCATCGCGGACAAACGGAAAGAAATACTTGTTTTGGCCGCTGAGTTCCTATCACTTATCCGTGATCCCAAGAAACCCCCGGCTAGTGTGACGACGTTCAACGAGTTCGTGTCCCTATATATATGCCTCCTTTGTGCTTGTGCAGGCTTCAACAACCCCGAAAGATTATGTGCACTACACGTGCAACTGCCCTGAGTTGTACGAAAGTGGTGTCTGCGCGGACGTGGTGGGAGTGGGGTTATTCAAAGGAAAGTTCAAAGCACCTTTGGAAAAGCAGCTCGACTTGATCGATCGGGTTCCCAAAGCTGGCCGACCAATGAAACCTACTTCTGCACTTCGGCGACAACCTCTTGGCAAGATCACAGGCAAGTTAAAGAGGCTAGCTGGGAAAAAAGCAAGTGACGCCATTGAGGAGGACGCAATTGACCGCGAGGTCATGAGCTCGCAAACAGTCTCGCACTCCTTGAAGTGCGAGATATGCAATAAGGCGACCTATGCAAGCAAGATGCTAGTGTGCGATGGTTGTGACAAGGGGTACCACATGCATTGTATGAATCCTCCTCGCACACGAGTGCCACATGGCATGTTCATGTGCACAGTTTGCTTGTACGAGTAGAAACATGCAAACATACATTTGATAGCGAATAACATGTATCATTTTAAATGTATTACAACTTGTTCTTTTGCTAGCTTGTGTTCATCCTATTGCTTCAATTACAACAACTCGAAAGAGATCGTCAAAAAGTTTTGAGGTCCTTGGCGTGCTGAGCGTAAAGATGGCTTCTCCAAGCCTCGACATTGCTTTTGGCATAGCCGCACGCACTTGCTGCATATGTTAAAAGACTTGTATGTTTCAACAAGCCCGTTATAATTCCGGATTCCCTTGTAATATGTGTTCACTCCTAACGCAGCCTCGCGGGAAACGAGTCACATGCTTGCGATCTCGTTGCACCACACCCAATATTCTCGCATCCTAGTTTCCCTTTCGGGACGGGGACCAAGCACCGGGAAAAAACGCCAAGGCAATGTGAATTCTTCCACTAGTCCCTGTTCGCCGTATTCCTTCATTTTCACAAGTGCCTTATGCACTTGGCACCGCTCCGAAACGCGCGTCAAACATTGGTACGCGTGTGGATCTTGTAGAGGCGGGTACGGGCCGTCACCCAACCCGAGCCAGTATGCCCTAGCTTCTGCTCTTCATCCTTTTTCACTCTACGAAAGTTGCAAGGGATGCACGCCACGGTCGCGGACATTTTTTTGTTGCGTTTAATTTGCTTAACTTCAACAATAAGTTCTTAATATTCTAATGACTTGTACGGTATTTTCTCTAAGTATTATCAGACGTGTTCCCAAAGTGACCAAAAACCGTTCGATTGCGTATCAAACGGTTTGGTCACTTTGCTCATCTGATCGGAGAAAAAAACCGTACAAGTCTTTTCAATATTTTTCTCCAAGTATTTTCTCTAGCCCGAAATTCACGGCCGTGAATCGCGGGTGCACGGCGTTCGGGAGGGCCTAAACCGTGCGGTGCATGGGGTTCGGGAGGGGCTAAACCGTACGTTTATGTGAGTATTGAATTCGGCTTGGTGACAACACGAGATATGGTCGACTTGACAAGATAACAAGACGCGCGATATCTGAAAATGTTTCGGAGGCTCAAGAGTTGGGGGAGGTGGTCGAGGAGGAGGAGTCAGAGGCAACGCATGTGGAGTTGCCAGAGACAGAGGCAACGCATGTGGAGTTGCCCGAACCAGAGCTAGAGGTAGAGCTTGAGCATGAGGGGTTTCAAGTGGAAGAGCCAGAAGTGGAACACCAAATGCCAACAAAAAGAAAGCGCAGTGCGCCATCCACGAGGTGTGCGCGCCTGTTAAGTTATCCTTTTGCAATAAATTTACCGCGCTATTGTTGCAAGTCTACAAGTTTTTATCCCACTCTTAAAGGACAATACACACCACTGCTAGCTTTTTTCAAATAAAGTTTCAAAGGCCTAAGGCTATTTAATTTCTGCTGCGGACAAGCACCGCGGTATGTCTATGACAATCTTGTGGCGTTCAAGCCCCAAGACTATTTTCCTTAGCGATCCCAATCACGTCTGCCTTTGGTCGGGTATTTGAGTGGAAAAGTGTTTTGAGATGCCGGAAATTGCTTGGATATTGGGATATATTAACCGATATATGTGCAGTATATACGCATATAATAGTTTAAATCGCAGGTCTTATGGGTCCTAACAACATACTCGACGCACATAAACATTGCGCACAATGTGTAACGATATACTACGGGTGCCGATGCAAAACACATGTTTTTGGTAAAAAGTTCCAACACCGGCTTACAGTAATCACCCACCTTTAAGAAAACAGAAAAATCCAGGTCAGCCAGCTTTTCTCATCGAGTTGGGCACCCCCCGCCAGCGCCAGCGGCCTATGAGAACGCTATGGATAGTGGACCGCGATCTCGTGAGCCAGCCAGCGAATTCCGTAACCATCCACGTGGACACCTTCCCTAGCCAGCCCGTTCTCTTAAGGTGTCCATTTTCCGAGAAAATGGACCCTGAGAGCCGTGCGCAGCTTAAAGAATTAAAGCAAGATTTTGATGACGATATTATATCTGAAAAATACTATCAGGAACTTAAAGGCATCATTCTAGGTGCAGTGAAGTCTAACGTCCGCAATAGGAATGTAGCCCTCCCAGATCCCGCACCTCGGCCGTCCGAGCCTCCACAATCGTGTGCCACAGTCGTAACACCAGCGATTCAGGAGGTTCTAAAACTTTGTGATATTTCCGAAGAAAGCACTCTCGACAAAACATACCGAAACCCAACAGCTCCTACGCAACCTACCGCTATCGCAACTCCTACGCAACCTATCGCAGCTCACACAGCAATCGCCGGTGCTTCAGCAACGCAAAAGCGAAAGGCTTCTCGCCTTTTTGATTTCGGATTTTCGCGTTTTGTGAAAACAAAATCAGGGGAAACTGTCCAGACGATTAGATAATTATGGCGCGAGATATGGCCAAAATGGTAAATCGAAGTTTCGGGCGAAACATAATCATGAAAAACCATCAAATATACCATATTTGCCAATTTCCCCAGCAATTCTTTTTCTTATTTTAAGAAATGCCTCTCCAGCTAGGCAGCTAGCGGCCATTTTCCATATTTCAAGCCATCTCATAAGTCGGAAAATCCAGTCAGCTTTTCTCATCGAGTTGGGTACCCCGAAACGCTGGCTGTTTCCTTAACGTCGAGTTTCCTTAAAGGTGAGTGATTACTGTAGGGGTCAATCGCCGGATCCACCTCTTTAAATACAACCTCTAGTGGAACGGTGTCGAAAGTGCCAGGGAGCAAAGCCTCCGGGGAAACGACGTTCAAAGTAAATACACCGGTATCATCGGCACATTGATGGTCTCCATCGTCCTTTGCTAGCACGGTGACGCCTTCAAGTCGAGTCGCTCGGGAGAACGCGACATACAGTTGTCCGTGGGAGAAAACGGGCGTGGGTAGGTATAGCCCGACCTGTTGTAGGGTTTGGCCTTGACTCTTATTTATCGTCATAGCGAAGGCGGGGCGCACGGGAAATTGAAATCGTCGGAAGGAACACGGCAGGCCTGTTGAGATACACACAATTTATACACGAATGTAAAAAAATACGCAATTTCATGAAAAACCGAAAGTGAAAAGCAATAAGTCAATAATAATACGATAACAATGATGATGCGTTGGTCAGCAATTGAACTAACTTTACCTGTGAGTTGGGGATCGGCTGTCATCGGAATGCGAGGTATGCATACACGGTCACCCTTATGTTGACCGCCCAATATCTCGGCGTCAATTAAGCGACCGGATATAGCACGAACGATTAGACGTGTACTATCCCTGCCCACGTATACCATCGAGCAACGCGTTCTCCAAGAAGGTTTTCCCAGTCCCACCAGGACCGTCCACGAAAAACACACGTGTCAACGCAAAGTCCTCGGGGTTATATTATCCACAGCCCGACGAACTTCATCGAACACCCGCCGTTGTTCCGCATTAGCCTTGCGCCTCGCTTCCTCCGATCGTTGTTGACACTCGAGCTCGTCATATGGAAGCTCCTCCAAAATCAAGCCACATAGCGCATTTACCTGCGTAGATACGTATATACAAAAGAAACGTTTAGTGGTGCTATATCGGAGCATGGGGGGAGAGAGAAATGAAGTTACGGGCTAAGAAATGCAGTTACAAAGTCAGAAATGGAGTATAGCGGGGACCTCGTCTTGGCGGGGGACCGCCCATGGCATGTAAATTTCACCGGTCCCACAACACTTGAATCGGGGAAAATTGGCATTGCCCCTCTTAATCTTCTCCTCCATCCAATGGAGTGCCCCGCATTCGGAGCACGCGACGTCCATATGTCCTGGCAAAAGATGCCTCCCAGCGGTGTCGTTTCGCCAATGGTCAACATTTATCAGTGCGGCATACCGGGGCTCCTTCACGTCGAAAAGTTGTATATCCTGCGTGATGGTTCGTTGCCTCGGAATCCGCCACACCAGTGCGAATGGTATGAACCACCGGGCCGTCTTCCTGAGTCAAACCTTCCTCCTGCGCGTCGAGAGGACTCTCAGGTCTTTTTACGCCGTCCATGGGGTAGTCAGGGATGAAGGCAGGTCTAGAATTTCGGATGACTTGTGCGAATCGGTCCAAAACCCGAAATTCACCCTCGAGGAAATACATCTGCTCAGGGCTGTTCCATTTATTGTCGCAGGGGGGGGGGTAGGATTTCCGTTTTTGTCCCGGGGTGGTGGGGTCACGTGATGGCGTTGTCCGCTGGGCAGGTGTTGTCCGCTGGGTGGGTGGGTGTGGGTTGCTAAAGTTAACAGTGGAGAGTGTCCGCTGGGGAGGTGGGGGTCAGAAGAAATGATGTCCGCTGGGGTGGTGGGGGGTCGAGTGCCATATCCTAACCCCCGCGACAATAAATGGAACAGCCCTCACCGCCTCGAAGGGGGAGCGAGTTCCCAACATATCTGATAAGAGTCGAAACATAAAGAAGTGTATGGTGCCGAGGGTCCGCTGAACGTGGCATTTCGTCGTCAAGTATGCCGAGGGCATCCTCCTCATCCTCCTCATCCGAAGAACCGTCGACTAAATGTGGCATTTCGTCGTCGCCTTCCATCTCGTCGAAATTCAAAATGGACATCGGGCTTACGGTCCCTATGGCCGTTAGCGGACGCCCTCTTAACTCGCGTGATGCCGACAAAGGCGTACGAACCGCTCCTGATGTCGATGGGTTTGTCACCTGGATGTTTACGGCATAATGTGCATTATTAATCATTCTCCGTCGGGTACGGGGTGTATATCTCGATGGAGGCCTTCCCCGTCTCCCATTCCTCATAGCCCCGCTCAAACCCGTGGCCGTAAAGGAGGACGAGTGAGAGGAAGGCGTCGGCTGAGATAAGGCGAATGGAATGGGGGAGGTGCGGGGAACATGGCGGCGTCGGAATGCGGGTGATGGCGATGCGGACGCATCTGATATATAGAGGGGTGTTAAGGTCTGGTAAAGGTCGATGGGGGGTAGCCGCCTCGATTGATGTCGGCAACGGAGCATCGCCCATATTGAAATAAGTTTTTATCGCGTAATCATAACGATCATATCCTCATTTACACGTGTGCCTGCACATATTGTAAAAGCTACAGCGTCAAAAACGAAGATGCAGGGTCACAATTAAAATGACAAGGTCAGAAACGAAGTTGCAGGGTCAAATATATATAAAGAAAGATACATTACAAATCACGGTAGTGACGATAATGAAATGGAGCATGGTCATCATACGAATCATATCCGACGCGAGTAAAAAGTGATGGGCGATGCATGCAAGCCATTAGCATCATGATATCGTCATGAGTGTTTGCCTCGTCTCGTAACCGATAATAGTTCGTCTTGCGGTAGTGCACACGTTTCTCCGCTTCCCAATATGCCAAGCATGTGTAACAATGCACGGGCCGGCCCATGTCACGTGTGTACAAATTCTCGTACGTTTGCAGTAACGGGTTGCTCTCTTGGGAAGTCCGAAGGATGAAATTCTTACCACACTTAATGGGCAAATGGCTTTTGATGTGAGCACTCTCCATGCACATACAATCCCGCGATGGGGATGCTCCTACCCAGTTAAACACGGGGGCTTGAGGTGCAAGGTGGTCAGGGCAACGTGAGGGGCGTGGTTTGATCCAAACACGGCTATCAGAGAGGATTTTGCTGAGAGGCATTTCGTATGTCGTGTAGTGGGTGAACGTAGCGGGTATCAAGTATCGTTTGTACCAATCGTGCTCCAGGAATGCTAAGAGTTCCATGCTAAAAAAGTCGGGCATATTATTCTCATAATCACGGCTGTAAAGATGTTGTCGCAAATCGGGGATGCCCATAATGATCTCCAACAAACGATTTACCGCAGTCAAGGGCCTAGACCCCGCTGCTATCAAACAAAATGCTCCAAACCGTGTGCCGCGCAACGGGCCCCATTCACTATCCAAGGGTTCAGAAGTTACCATGTCATAAACGGTTATGCCCGCGTCATCGAATAAACCCGGTCGTTGCTCTAATGGAGTTCGTTGATCAGGTGTACTGTATCGACCGATTGTCATAGGCAGTTTTGGTCGTTGTAAGACTGCAATAATCATAAATCAATAAAGAGTTCAGTGACAAAAAGTTAAGGCAATAATACTCGTTAGGACCGACATGGTCTCTATCATAGAAATCACTTTCGGCATGGAAGAAACATGTTGGCTCTGTGAACCAATCATTATCCCTGCCAGTAATCCACACATAAACCTACAGATTGCTTATGCTCTCTAAGGGCATGCAGAGACTTACTAAACTCTTGTTGAACTAAGGTATTTACATCAGACAACTCTTGAAAGAAAAAACAACTATGGGTAATATCGAAATGCCGGTTGCACTTGACTGTGAAGTCAGATAATGACAACACGGAAAATGAGCCTTCACGCGATCTAATATAACACAGTGCAAAAAGTAGGCAGGCGTGTCAACTTCACAAAGGAACTTGATGGTACCATAACCATCTTTCCTAAGAGATTCCAAAACCATAACACGATCTTCAGGAAGCGGGATGCGAGAAAGCACTCTCCACTCTGAAAAGAATATCATCATAATAATAGTCAGTCGCCAAAATTCAGGCTGCACGGATTTCTATATCTAAAATTGCCTTGCCACTAACGTACTTTCTAAATCGGTGGCCTCGCTCATTACGACTCATCCCTTCTTACCTGCAACACAAGAAAATAATTCTAAGCAAGCAAATAACAAATCAACGGTAAACATGGAAACTGACACCCAAAAGCACGGGCGAAAACAGGAACTGAACAGTAACATTAACTGAAACGGTTTGTAACAGTTAACAGCAAACGTGAGCAGTAAACATTAAATAGGACTTATTACATCGACACCAAGTATTTCATGTATATTTTTTCAACAATAACAGTACTGTTATTGTAACAGTAAACAGAATACAGTAACCGCAAATAGCAAACACTACTGTTATTGTAACGGTAAACAACGCACATACATCGTCAATTGAAAACACCGAAATAATAGGGGTGTTGAATTAAAAAAGAAAAGTTGGAAAACGTTTGGGGGAAGAAGGGGGGCGGCTTTGGGCCTTTGCTCCCGAAGGCGGGGTGGGGGTCGGGGGGATTTAGCCTTTGCTCCGCGAAGGGGGGCTTTGGGCTTTGGGCTTTGGTCGAAGGCCAAAATGTTTTGAAAAAGGCTTATATATAGGACTTTTGGATCATTTTCCAAGGTGGGGGAGGGAGGGGGGACTTTAGCCTTCGGCGCCGACAAAGGTGGCGGGCGGGGGGATGGGCTTTGGGTCAAAAACCCCAAACGTTTTCCAGGCCATTTTTTGAAATTCAACACCCTATAACACAGCATTCCACAGGCGAAAACAGAAACCGGATAGTAACATTGAACATACAGTTCACACAGATTACAAACAGCGCAATGCGAACGAAAACCGGCACCGGTTGGCGCATCACAACGTTACGAACAGTTTACAGAGAACATAGCATACGCACAATTTACACAGAACATCGCCCCGCGGTCTTACGACCTGCCGCGAGGAAAGGGTACCTGCAAACGTTCAGTTAAGCATATGGCAAGGGGTTCTCGGGTCCCGTCCCATTCCTGCGCTTGTAGTTGATGACGAAGTTGACCATGTGCTAGGAGGCAAGCACACGAGCCAGAAACGCAAGTAAAACGGCTAAGTACAAAAAGCAACTACAACTATAAGAGTACTCAGTATGGCACGCTCAGGCGGCCGCGGCGCTCCAGCAGGGCCGAGGTCTGGTCGCGGAGCGTCGACCCCGGGCACGGCGTAAGCAAGTGCGTTGGCGTGACCAGGTCGCAGCAGTTGGCCAGTCTGGTGCTGAAGGGGGTCCCTCCACCGGGCAGCCGCCAGGGCCAGAGGTCCCCACTCACCGTTCCGAGCCCTCAGGAGCAGAAGTCGAGAGCCCCAGCACCGGTCGTTCCGCCAGTCACTACCCCGCCGCCTGCTCCACGGACCACAGATCAGGCCCCCCCCCGGAACCTCCGGAGGACGAGATAGACGAGGCAGTGTCGCTAGAAATCTGGCAGCGGCTTAGGGACCTGGAAAAGGAATTTGCGGATGTCATTTGCACAGAGCCGGACTCGGTCCAGTCAAGAGAGTACAAGGCCAGCATCCGGCTCCGGCCAGATTGGAACGGGAACCCCTTGCATCGGCGAGGATACAAGTTGTCGCAGGAGGAGTTGCGGCAACTCCGGCAACAGCTAGACGAACTCTTAGCCAAAGGGTACATACGACCCTCAGCCTCCCCGTGGGGCTGCCCCGTGTTGATGGTCCCCAAGCCAAGTAACCCCAAGGAGCTGCGTCTAGTCATTGACTACAGACAGATCAATGAGATCACGATCAAAGATAAGTACCCCCTTCCAGATGTGCAGAGTCTCGTAGATGACCTACAAGGGGCTACCGTCTTCTCTACGATGGATGCCCTTTGGGGATTTTGGCAGGTCCCTATGGGAGCGGATGACGTGGAGAAGACTGCAATGACTACGCACTTTGGAGCGTACGAGTGGTTGGTCATGCCTATGGGATTGTCAAACTCCCCAAGCACCTGGCAAAGGATGATGACCCAGTATCTCGGGCACCTACCCTTTTGCAGGGTTTTTGTAGATGACATCATGATTTTCTCAGCTGAGGTTCCGGGTAAGAGCGCCCACGAGGTACATCTCGACCACCTCCGCCAAGTCCTAGAAGCTTGTCGAAAGAATTCCGTCTATCTTAAGAAGTCAAAAGTCAAACTGTGCAAACGAGCAGTCCGGTTCCTAGGGCACGTGTCGTTGGATCGGGATGGATGTCGCCCACAGCAGGAGAAGGTCGCATCGGTGCGCGATTGGCCAGACCTAGAGACTGTCACCCACGTGCGACAGTTCCTGGGCATGTGTGGCTTCTACCGAAGGTACATCCAGAACTTCGCAGACCTCGCGTACCCGCTGACCCGCCTCACCAAATCCGGCGTGGAATGGACCTGGGGCGAGGATGAAAAGGCAGCATTTAAACACGAGCTGAAAACTGCTTTGATTTCTTCCCCAGCCTTGGCCCTACCCGATCAAAAGGGCGCCGCAGACGGCTCCAGACCCTTCTTCGTGCAGACAGATGCCAGTGGGATAGCACTAGGGGGTGTACTCGTGCAGGATCGGGGACGAGGCTTACAGCCCTTATTAGCCTTCGAAACCCGGCAGTTCTCCAGCGCAGAGCAAAACTATCACGCTGGGGATCGAGAGCTTTATGCCATCCATCATTGTACCACTGTCACCTGGAGACACTATCTGATTTTTACACCATTTAAGCTCATGGGGGACCATAAACCCCTCCAGTGGCTCTTCGCCCCAGCTAGGGAGCTCAGTCGACGTCAAGCTCGCTGGTACGAGGACTTGGTAGAGGTAGGAGTCCATCAGATGGAGCACGTGCCAGGACGCTGCTTGGTAGTACCGGATGCGCAGTCCCGGCGACCAGACTATCAGGAAATGTCAGCCAGGGAAGGCTTGAAGGAAAGGGGATAGTGGATCGCGCCACGGATGGACCCAGGGACTTTGAGCCGAAAGGCAAGGGATCCGAAGAGGACGAGGATCCTACCTCTGTCCTCGGGATAGTGGATCGCGCCACGGATGGACCCAGGGACTCTGAGCCGAAAGGCAAGGGATCCGAAGAGGGCGAGGATCCTACCTCTGTCCTAGGCGCCACCTTCGAGTACTGTATAGCGATTCCGAGGACGAATCCTTCCCTCCCACCAGTCCGTCACCAGTCATTGGCGAGCTCACCCATCTGAACGGGCTCACTTGGGTAGAGACGCCGGCCCTCTGGCTGGACGCAGCTGACACCCTAGCAGTAGGCGAGACGTCCTTAAGGGATGCCGAATCGCTAGCAGTCATGACCAGGGCAAACCGAGCGCTAGGGAACAGGCCGCAGCAGAAGTCCAGAGTCATCCGGAGGCAGCGAAAGAAGCACCTGAAGCCGCCGAGTCCCCACATCCTGAAACCCAGAGTCATCCGAAGGCAGCCAGAAAGGCACCTGAGCCCGTTAAGTCCCCAGACACTTCGGTAGGTAGCTCCCACTACGACCAGGTCGTGGATCGCCAGGAATGGAAGCTGATCAGGGAGCGCTTTGAGGAGATAGCGGCCCAGTACGGGATGTTTGACGTTGACGCGTGTTGCGACTCCATGGGCGTTAACCGGCAGGTTGACACCTATTGGACCGACTGCTTGAAGGAAAAGTGGCGCGGGAAACACGTTTGGTGTAACCCCCCTTACACGAAGGATTCGGACTTGATAGAAAGAATTCTTCGGCATTTCCTTGCTGAGTGGCGCGCCGACCCGGAAAACACCTCGGCAATATTCCTTCTGCCAGACTATGACGCTCCCTGGAGGCGGTTGATTCACCCCAAATATGGGCTTCATCCGGTCAAAGTCTTTGATATGAAGGACGAGAAAGGTCGTCCCAACCACCTCTTCGAGTCTCCCGATGGAGGTCGGCCCCCGCTGCGCTGGCCGGTCCTTCTGGTTTGGGCCTCCGCAGCCAGTAGGGCGAAGCCCCGAGCGCCACCTGCGCGAAAGGACAGTGAGACGGAACCCGACGAGCCTTTTTTAGTCACTACAGGGGTTGCAGCAAAGGTCAGAGCAGCGTCGGGGCAACTGAAGGCTGACGAGTTCGTCCGCGCCTTGCAAGCGGAATACGAGCGCAGCCCGTACCTCAGTTCGTTGAGAGAAGAACTGATCGCGGCCCCGCATCAGAGGACAGACACATTTCGCATGGTAGACGATATGATTTGGCGAGTGGCAGAAGGGCGATATCAGCTGGTGCTAGCTCAGGATCCCCCCCCCTCAGAGAGTTGGTGATGCGCGAGGCGCACGAGTCCCCGGCAGCAGGGCACATAGGACGGGATAAGACACTGGACAGGGTATCCCGTCGTTTTTGGTGGCCACGCATGAGCAAGGATGTCACCGACTGGTGCAAACCCTGCGTTGTGTGCCAGCAGACCCGGCCGCGCAACAGCTATCCTGACGGTCAGCTTAACCCCCTGCAAGTCCCAGTAAGACTGTGGCAAGTGGTTAGTATCGACTTCGTTACTGGGCTGCGTGCCCCGCACAGAGCGAGGGTACGACGCGTTTGCTACCTTCACGGACAAGTTGTCCAAGATGGTGCACGTAATTCCCATGCTTTACGCTGACAGCTCGGCTGCTCAGATCGCACGCATGTATTTCGACCAAATGTGGCGTTTGCACGGCGCTCCCATGAAGATCGTCTGTGATCGGGACTCCCGTTTCAGAGATGAAATGCATCTCGAGCTGCACCGGTTGATAGGAGTCCAGATTGCATCTACCACGCCGTACCACCCACAAGGTGATGGGCAAGCAGAGCACACAAACCACACGGTCGAACGTATGTTGCGCGCGTATGTCGACGCCAACCAGCACGATTGGGACTTGTGGTGTACCCCGGTCGAGTACGCCATCAATGACTCTCGTTCCGCCGTCACGGGCTTCACCCCTTTTGAACTGACCTATGGTCAAGCTCCGGCCTCTCAGCTAGACTTCTTCGTGGAGGCAGCACTTGCATCACGGAGAGGCCGAGCTAAGGGGGGAGGGGCGTAGCAGTAAAAAAGGGTACAGCCCACGAGACAGCCCGCCAATTTGTTCGCCAGTTGCAGCTCGCTAGGGAGAAGCTGCTCTTGGCTCAGCAGCAACAGATCGCCCAATACGACGCGCGTCACAACGCCAGGAGTTATGCAGTAGGATATGAGGTGTGGGTAGACGCCACGTACCTTACCCAGCCGGGCGACCGCGGGTTGCACAAGAAACTGCTTAAGAAGCGCCTCGGACCCCTTCGGGTGCTGGAAGTCTTTCACAGCGACCGGCAGATGGCCCTCCCCGCAGGCGATAGGGGCGCGCCGTCGGCCTATAGGTTGCAAACGCATAAGCAGTGGAAGGTGCACGATGTGTTCACTGTGGACCGGCTTTCGCCGGTGGAGTCGAGTAGCCGCTTTGTCGAGAGAGCTAAGGAGATCCCCCCTCCTCCGTTGGACGTCAGTGGGCGCAAGGAAACCCACGTCGAGAGGGTGGAGCGTTCGCGTACGCGCCAGCGTCAGGGCAGGAGGTGGACGGAGTACCTAGTCAAGTGGACAGGGATGCCCCGCAGTGAGAACGAGTGGAAGACTCGAGAGGATCTGGAGTGGGACGGAGCCGGCAGGCCCGGCGTTCCCAACCGGGCGTTGTTGGAGTTTGAGAGGATTGAGGCTAAGAGAGTGGAGCGAGAGAAGCTTAGGGTCCGTAAGAGGCGCGACGAATCCGCAGGAGCAATGTGGACCACACTTTCAGAGGAGCTCAAGGTAGACGGCGCAATGCCATGGGTGCCAGAGGAGAGGTTTGATGAGGAAGTAGGAACTTTCGCGAGAGTATCCGTTCAGAGCACCCTGCCGCCAGTCAACGGAGCCGCAGCACTTGAGAAGGAACCAGTCGGTCAGTCTAAAATTCTCGTATTGTTCAGTGGGACCGGGTCAGTCGAGAGGCAGTTTACTAAGCAGTTTCCAAACAGCGAAGTAGTTGCCGTGGACATTCAGCCCAAGTGGGGCCCCACACATTGCGAGGATATCATGCGATGGGACTACCGACAGTTCAGACCAGGACACTTCGACGTAGTCTGGGCTAGCCCACCTTGTACAGAGTACAGCCAGGCGAAGACAGTAGGCATCCGAGATTTGCGCGCCGCGGACAGGCGAGTTCGTAGGACATTGGAGATCATCCGGTACTTGAGGCCCGAAGCATACTTCATTGAGAACCCGAAGGGAAGAGAACCCCACGGTCTGCACTCGCGTCGATGCATGAGCAATCTACCAGCCCCGCACCTCGTCACATACTGTAAATACGGAACTGCATACAGAAAGCCCACGCATATCTGGACCAACGTTCCGTTGCACACACCCCTGCGAGTGTGCGATACCGACACGCCTTGCGAGTTTTTCCGGCAACACGGTAGGCACGAGAAGGTCGCGCAAGGAGGGCGTGCAATGAGATCTGGAGGTGTGTTTGCAAAAGGCATGGGAGCTCGAGAGAATTTGTATGGGATCCCTTCGGCGCTGTTAAAACAACTTTTCCACAACCTGACCCTACATGAGGAGGTGCACGAATTCTTGTCTGAACTGCTTGTCAGGGAAGATCCGAGCGAGACGAGCGGTCTAGTCCATTCAGCCGTTGTAGAGAGCGACCTGCCCGAGTTTGAACCGGAACCGATAGCGTTAGCGGGAGTACGAGCCGAAGTGACGATCATACCCGAGGGCGGATGGGAGTCTGACGCGAGTGGTCTTAGCGATTGAGAGCGTCGGAGGGTTTCGAGAAGAGCAGTGGCTCCAGCCTCGGCGAGACCACGCAGGCAGCAGGTGAGAACCTGGGTAATCCATCCAACAGAGCAGTGGCTCTAGCTTCGGCACAGCCAGGCAACAGGTGGAAAGCTGTATAATCCATTTGACTCCAGCCTCGGTATGACCAGGCGGCAGGTGAGAACCTGGATAATCCATCCAACAGAGCAGTGGCTCTAGCCTCGGTACAGCCAGGCAACAGGTGGAAATCTGTATAATCCATTTCATGAGAGCATTGGCTCTAGACCTGGCACGACCGGGCGGCAGTTATAGAGATCTGGATAAAAGCTCTACGCATTCCGAGGAGGCGGTAGGAGTTTAAAACCTTTCCTCCGGGCCGGCATCGCGAGAACTGCCGGATAATTGGCAAACCTATTGTCATCACCTGTAAGTGTACCGTGTTGGAAGGTTTGAAACCTTGAGCGCAGTAATGGATGCGAGATCTCGAGCCTTGGGGGAGCCTGGTAGTGCAGATGGCAGACCGGTGAGAGGTCGACCCTTGTGCTTAAAGAGGTTGAACTCAGGGAAGATATCTTCCTGGGATTGGCCGGCCCGGGGCCGTGTCACGGAGGCCCGGGCCGAAGGCGGGCCGAAGGAAAAGTTGCGGATGGGCCGAGTCGCATTAAGGGGAAAATCGATAAATTTCCACAATTTTATCGATTTTTGAAGAATTGTCATACTTAAAATTAAAATTTTGCGCCTGCGGCGGGCAATTTTGGGTTCGGGCCGACACGGGCCGAAATGTGGCCGAAGTGAATTCCCGATGCGGGCCGAGTCACCTCCGCGGAAGATATCTACCCTGGTTGAACTCCTTACTGCGGTGTGTGTCATGGGAAGTGTAATGTCATCCCAGGCAACAGGCGGCTGAGACCTGTATAATCATCCTGAGCAACAGTAGAAGATCTGTATAAAAACTTCACCGGTCCGACGTGGTCAGCGTGGACGTGACCTTCCCTAAGGGGGGGGGAGTTGTGCTAGGAGGCAAGCACAAGAGCCAGAAACGCAAGTAAAACGGCTAAGTACAAAAAGCAACTACAACTATAAAAGTACTCAGTACGGAGTACAGTAGGACCGATCTGAATGATGTTGATGTGAGGTGCCTAGTCTGCTGTACGGAGTACATAGTACAGTTTAGTTATGATGAACTTAAGAGAATGAGCTGGCTAGCGGCGCTTTCCAGTTCCAAAAATAATGGTCATAAGAGAAGAAGGTGACACTCGAATCGCGTTTCCTTTTCGTTAGCCATTTCGGTAAGAGGCTGACGCGGCGGGGGTCAGCAAAATACGGAAAAGGCTACGCTGACCTCAAATCTCTGTTTCCTTAAATATGCGGTATTAATGTATTACTACTACTACTACTACTACTACTACTACTACTACTATAGTTACTCCCCTTGGCTACAGTAACAGTAGAAATAGCATTGACATTTTAGTCGCGATATGCTAGATATATAACGGAGACTAGTGATATATATATGCACTGTTAAACCCTAGAATAAGGGTTTTGGAATCAGAACGGTTAAGGGTGTCGATATAAAAGTGAAGTCTATATAAATACCTGACTAGGTTTTCGTACCTACGGGTGACGGTCACTCAGCCTACCTCCAATGATGCTTTTGCCACGTTTACCTGTAAACCACCAAACACACGTGCCGAGGATACGAGGTCCCGAGGACCCGAGTTTGCCAAAACAATATGTGTAAAACAAATGTCACCGCTACGAAGGACCCATGAATACAACAAGTTAAAACCGCCTGAAAACTTTCATGATTTTATTGTATGCCGAGTGCAAAGTGAGAACCACACTGTGAGTGTTGACTAAGAGTCACACAGAGTAGACTAAGAGCCACACCGAGTATTAACTGAGCGGTAATGATATAGTAAAATATTTATGGTGTGTCGATTTGTTGAAATATGTTAGCTTGAGTCGGTAAGTCATGTATGTTTGAATTATGGTGTTTTTACGTGCGTTTCGTGTGTCTGCAAATTATTGGGGTTTTTTCGTGTGCGTGAAATATGTTGAAATAATGTTAATAAAATGTGGTGTGTTAATTCGCTGAAATATGGTAGCTTTAGTGGATAAGTTATGTATGTTTGAATTATGGTGTTTTTGATGTGTGACTTCTGTTGTTAAAAAAACGTGCGTCTCGTGTGTCTGCAAATTGTTGGTTTGTTTCGTGTGCGCGAAATGTGTTGAAAGAATGTTGATAAAATGTGGTGAAAGAAAAAAGAAAAAATGTGACTCTTCCTACTGGAAGCGTGATATTTGAAGGTGCACAGCTGTTACGCCTGCCCCTAGTCACGTGCACAATCAAGGCGGCTTCTTGCTGTTTTTTAGAGCCTTCTCCTTCTCCGACCTGCTGTGTGAAATCAACATATTGGCAGCCCATTCCACCGCGATGCTACTGATTTTCTTGAGGAGGGCCTCCGCTTCCTTCTTGTTGAAGCCGAGGTGTTGCGTGAGAGCCCTTGCGTTGTGTTCATATACCGACCCCGTGGTTCCGAAAACCATCGGGTGAAAGAACACTTTATAGCCTTTGGATCTGAGTAGCTCCATAAGGGGCTCATACTTGTTGAGTTTATCGTGAAGGGACACATACCAGCGCGTGTCCCACGTGAAGGCCACCTCTATGAGGTGGATTTCTCCCACATCCTCCCTGTGGGTGTTTTCCGGCCTGCCTGGGGGGGCGTCCCTGACGTCCTCTGCACCCTTGATCATGACAATATCCACAAAGTGTGGTATGTCGTCTGGGGGGTCCTTCGCCCCCGGGTGGTCCCTTCCGTCCCTACGGCACTGACCCCTTTTGAGTACGAAGTCCGGTATCGGGCGGGTACATCTGTTAGTCCAGTCGAGCCCAGCGTGTGTGTGCTTAAAATGTGGTGTGTCAATTTGCTGAAATATGGTAGCTTTAGTGGATAAGTTATGTATGTTTGAATTATGGTGTTTTTAATGTGTGACTTCTATCAAGTGTTTAAAAAACGTGCGTTTGGTGTGTCTGCAAATTGTTGGTTTGTTTCGTATGCGTGAAATATGTTGAAATAATGTTGATGAAATGTGGTGTGTTAATTTGCTGAAATGTGGTAGCTTTAGTGGATAAGTTATGTATGTTTGAATTATGGTGTTTTTAATGTGCGACCCGTTGTTAAAAAACGTGCGTTTGGTGTGTCTGCAAATTGTTGGTTTGTTTCGTGTGCGTGAAATATGTTGAAATAATGTTGATGAAATGTGATGTGTTAATTTGCTGAAATATGGTAGCTTTAGTGGATAAGTTACGTATGTTTGAATTATGGTGTTTTTAATGTGTGACTTCTGTTGTTAAAAAAACGTGCCTTTGGCGTGTCTACAAATTGTTGGTTTGTTTCGTGCGCGCGAAATATGTTGAAATAATGTTAATAAAATGTGATGTGTTAATTTGCTGAAATATGGTAGCTTTAGTGGATAAGTTATGTATGTTTGAATTATGGTGTTTTTAAGGTGTGACTTCTGTTGTTAAAAAACGTGCGTTTCGTGTGTCTGCAAATTGTTGGTTTGTTTCGTATGCGCGAAATATGTTGAAATGATGTTAATAAATTGTGGTGTGTTAATTTGCTGAAATATGGTAGCTTTAGTGGATAAGTTATGTATGTTTGAATTATGGTCTTTTTAATGTGTGACTTCTGTTGTTAAAACGTGCGTTTCGTGTGTCTGCAAATTGTTGGTTTTTTTTCGTGTGCCTGCTCATGTTTTAGGGGAATAAAATGTGGTGTGTTAATTTGCTTATGAAATAGTGAGTGAAAAAATTGTAAACATTTTTGGTGGTAACAATATAGTAACATATTTAGCGAACAAAAAAAAAAGAGAATTTCGAGACCATACTAAATAGTCTCACTGAAAGTAGAGGCTCGGCTTGAAGACTGTTTGGGGACAACCCGCGTGGAGACGAGAACGATGGCGAGGCGGTTAAAGCATCGTACGCTCAACACGGAAACTCCGTGACGAGCCCGCGATCCTCTGGGCGATGCTACCTGCAAAACGTCCGCCGCACTACGAGCACGTGCCAAAACGGTAACATTCAAACTAAAACTCTTGCCAATTTTACGTGCTAGGTTTTGTTTCAACTTTAATGTCAAAACAAAAGAACTTTGCGCTTTTTCTTTGCAAAGCTGTATACTTTCAAGCTTTTTGACATTAATATCAAAACAGGAGAATTTTGCGCTTTTTCTTTGCCAAACTGTATAATTTTAGACTTTTTGACATTAATGTCAAAACAGGAGAACTTTGCGCTTTTTCTTTGCAAAACTGTATACTTTCAAGCTTTTTGACATTGATGTCAAAACAGGAGAACTTTGCGCTTTTTCTTTGCAAAACTGTATACTTTGACTTTTTTGATATTAATGTCAAAACAGGAGATCTTTGCGCTTTTTCTTTGCAAAATTGTATACTTTCAAGTTTTTTTTGACATTAATGTCAAAACAGGAGATCTCTGCAGTTTTTCTAAGCAAAACTGTATACTTTCAAGGTTTTTGACATTAATGTCAAAACAGGAGATTTCTGCAATTTTCTAAGCAAAACTGTATACTTTCAAGGTTTTTGACATTAACCCCTAAGCCGGTGTTTGGGTCACTTTTGACCCAAAGGGCGTTTGACCCAAAGGGCAATATGTGCATGTGTAAATGGATATCATGAACAAGATGGTGGATGGTTCGTATCAAACTGTCGGGTCAATCGATATACTCTCACATGATATACTCTCACATGATATACTCTCACATGATGACTTTATTTCATATGTTTCCGCAAGAAATGTTGCATATATGCAGCGAAATGCACAACTGCTCTTATTGAAAAGACAAGAAATAGCAACAACCTAGTCAACAAACAGAAATGTCGGTATACAGTACCTAGAGATATATTGAAAGTTTTACGATATATGTATGTTTGTCAAAAGTTTATTCGAAGCTACCGGAGTGCCCGGTACAGTGGAAATAGGCTTAACCGTGTGGACGAAATAGGCTCAACAGTACGTATGAAAATACAAACCGGTTTAAACCCAAGGGGGTCATTTTAGGTTTAAACTTAGGGGTGGGTTGAGGTTTAAGACAACCCATATTCGCGGTTAGAGCATGGCGAGACCTTGGGCGCAGGTCGTTTTCAAGACGAGCCCTATATGTTGATGTTTTAGAGCCCCCACTTGGGGAGGAGTTTTTACCGCAGCATGAACTTTCAGTAGGCACACTTTCTTTATAACATGAGCCCAATTCTCAGGACGACAATTTCTTGGGAACACGCGAGCAAGAGTACACCGCAGAGGAGTAGGCAGCCTGGGAGGCAGGTGCCCACGATTCCGACGAAGTTGGTGGTGCAGATTTTTACGATGCGAATTCTTACTATGAGGAGGACGCTGGGTATTATTAGTATGGTGATGACTACCATTAGTTTCTAAACAGCCAAGCGGTACACATTGTTCCCCCTCTCCACCACTTGCTGTCGTGTTGGGAGACGCGGATGCTATTTATTTTGGTTGACCATTAGCGGGCAGTATTACGGAGTAAGACGATCAACATTACAGGCAGAGTCCTTTACAGTTCGCAAGAGGAAAATACTAAACCGACAGGCAGCGTTATTTTCATCATCTCTCCATCACATGCAGACAGGCGAGTATGTTATCTATACCCACCACTAGCTGACAGATCGCATAAATGTATCCAGTTGCTTTTCCTAGACTTAGCAATTATTATGTGCTCAGCTTATATTCCCATCATGCCACCTGTGACTTGTTGGCTACCATCTACTGCCCCCCAACCCAAGTATGTCTGGGGACGGCCCGGTTGGCTGGGGCTCCGCCACAAGCCCCTCTTAGATCGCGTCATGAGTGAGTGCCCAACAATTGGGGGACACTCAATGATGATGCATTCTGTTCAGAAGAACCCATCTGCCTAGAGCTTCAACATTTCTTAGCATCTCTGTAAGCTCTAGTAGCTAGGGTGGTGAGTGTCACTAGCTGGCCCACCTCAGATGAGGTGGTGTGCTGGAATTGGCACTACGACTAGTTCATTTCGGTGTTCTATATTCACAAAATCGTGGTCCAAACATATGCATCCACGATGAAACCTTTCGGAAACTGCATGGCTGCATATGCTTCCAACCCCCTAAAATGTGTCACTAAGGGCGAACGAACAAGAAATTACAGTGCGTTGTGTATACACATTGTCACGAATAAACGTGCTAACACTCCTGATCATAGCTGTGCATTTCCCCCCTCCTCACACAGCAACAACAAATGGATATGTGATTAAAAAATGAGACGTTAATAATAATAAATGTAATGGGTGTCCGTCCATACTAATAGTAATTTACAATGCCGACTCTCTTTAAGGCACCTGCATCCTTAAATCTCTGGGCTACTCATAGCTTGAAGGTGTCAATCCCACGGTCTTGCTACACATTGATAGCAACGAGCATGATCCACACACGTCCGATGTTCCTCATGAAGTATTGGGTGTGTCTTCCCTGTTCTGTGTCACGTGTAGTAAAATGGGCAAGGGAGAACGGACATAGTAGCCGGCCATCTCATCTCATCCAAGCTACATTGAGAACTCATTGGAAGTTGGGGTCATATCGAGACCACCTGTCGTATCTCCTAGAACATCTCGCAGTGTCAACGTTGCACTACCTGCCTCCGCCAAAACACGCCCCCTTAATCCTACCAAGTTGCCAACCATTGGCGTGATGATATGAACGAACAATTATCAATGCATGGGGGGTACACAGTATCCTCTACGAGCAAATGCATTCAACACAGGTCATCGTGTGACGAACCAAGAGAGGGCTCAAAATCACTGACATGCTCCAACCCACTTGGATGCCTTTCCCTGGCCCAATCCCACACAACAGTCTCCTCAGCGTTTGCAGCGGATGCTGCGAAGCTTATCAAGGTGTTCATCTCTACTCGAATCTCTTGAGGATCCCTCAGCACTGCATGCTCAATAAACTCTAGCCTGTTTGTGCCACTTCGAGCATTGCCGTGAAATTCTCGTCCCAGAAACAAACAGCACGGCACACGTCCCCATGTTGCCGGACTTTGAACGCTCTGTCATGGAAAGTTGGTGTGGAGGGCAACTCTCTAGAACCCCACATGAACACGACAGTTGCAACCCTAAGTGCAGGGCTGATTCAGGTGCACAAGGAGGCGAAACCCTGCAGATCGGATCAAGACCATAGCATCATAACTAAGAGCAACGCTATAGATAATCCGATCAAGCAGTCGAGTATAGCTGGCAGAGATCCGTGCACTGAAGTTCTGTGAACTGAAAACTTGCATGATGATTGGACAGTTGCCGCCTCATCTTAGCGCGCGAACTGGTATTCTACTAGTTCAAGTCTTTCTTAAGAATACCAATTTGCTTTTTCGTGAGACTAATCGTTGAAATTCCAAGTTCGGATGCAAGAGAAACCAGGGAGAATCCATGTCTCCTGCTTTAGTCGAGACATTGCACAGTATTACCAATGGCCACAAAACAACATTGCCATCCGGCCCTGTTCTGTTTGCTTTCCGCCTCTCCCGGCCCAGGGGACTGTGTTGACTTTTGCTGCATGGACAAGCATGCAATTTACATCAACGTGTATCTTAAGCAACCGCGTGACGGTGGAAGCAATGTTTGTTACAACGTATTGGAATGCTGATTGTTTATCAAAACGAGGATTTCAGGAAAGGTGGACTCTGGCAATTTCCTCTGCATGAAACCTTTCAGTATGCGTCAGCGGCAGCTCGTTAAAAAAGCGCGCTTCTTTCCCTTTCTGGTATGCGGAAACGTTTTACGACCAAGACAACTGCCTGAAAACGAATGTCAGTGGCTGGATTTCCGTGGAAAGGAATGGTACCATCGTGGCAAAAGCGACGGCTTGCTGTATCAATTTGTGGAATGCCGCAATCGGCAGATCGATGCTCGGATAAAGACCATTCAACACAACCTCATGCCTTTCTGTACGACTTCCGGTCAAGCACGACTCTGACAACAGCGAACGCACTGGTGCGTGGTTATGCTGATCTATCCGACGGCTATGGACCCTGCAGGGGGTTATATGAACTCTGGCCAACCACCGGCTGTGGCATATCTCATGAAGCAAATGAAACATCCCATGGTGTAGGCAGCTCAGCTAGGAGTACTGTGACATCCTGTCATTGCGTCTTGACGCGCCCCTTCATGTTGCCAGTGTGGAGGCTATACCGATTGCTCCGGCACTGCTGTCCCTGCGCGCGAACCAAGACTGCACCAAGACCAGAGACACCCTAGGTAGTTACTCGGTACCCCACTTTGCTCAGCGGAGCAAGACCAGAGACACCTAAGGTGGTTACTCAACTCTTTTCTCAGCAGGAGCATACCAAAAAGACCAAGACGCCCTAGTGGATTACTTGGTACCACTTTGCTCAGTGAGCATGCAGAAGACCCTAGGAGTTACTGGTGCACCACTTTGCTCAGCGGAGCGTGCAGAACCAGAACCTAGGTGGTTACTCAATTTCCTTGGCTCCAGCAGACATGCAGAGACCGAGACAGCTAAGAGGTGGCGTTCACTGGGTACACCACTTTGCTCAGCGGAGCATGCAGAAGACCAGAG
>LGRX02010378.1:0-44134 GCA_001247695.2 Cymbomonas tetramitiformis | reverse complement strand
CTCGGTATCAAATGCGTTATGTACAAAATATTCCGATTGTGAAGTTGTATCTCTTGACATTCTTAAAAAATTTAACGCTACGATTACAACTAACATCCTAGATTGGGATTACACAATCTACAAACCAAAACATTTTGATATAATATGGGCAAGCCCTCCGTGCACAAGTTATTCAAAAGCACATAGAAAAGGTGTCCGAAATCTAAATTTGGCTGATGCGATGGTAAAACGAACATTGACCATTATAGAATATCTCCAACCCAACTATTGGTATATTGAAAACCCATCGGACGGTGGCTTGTTGCAACATAGAGATTTTATGCAATCATTAACACAATACAAGCATACGTGTTCATATTGCAAATACGGGTTTGGTTATCGTAAAACCACAAATATTTGGACAAATAAACAAAACCTTGAGTTGAAAATGTGTTCCAAAAAAACATCTTATTGTGATACTAAAATAAATTATGGGAAGCACATTGAAACCGCACAACGGACGCGTAGCTCAAATGCAAATATTGGTTACGGCGTTAAATGTGTAGAAAGTGCATATCGCATTCCCTATAATCTTATACTCGATTTAATGCCATAAAAGGTATTGGGTTGCGGGTAATGGGCATTTCTAAAAAAAAATTCAAAATGCTATAAGTTTTTTTACAAAAATACTTTTCTTCCTTTGAAATAGTTTTTAAAACAACCCATTACCCCATACCCCGTACTTTTTTTAACTTTAAGACATAAATATCCTAGAGTATACTTGAAGCAATAACAAGTATTCACTACATACAACGAATACTAACAAGCTTGCTTTACACATGACATCTTCACACGATATTCAAAATCTTGTTGACGAAGTTAAAACAAAATTATCGAGTGATGAGTATTTGAAATTTTGCAATTTACTCAAAGAAAGGCATGAAGAAGAATCTCAAAACATTCTTTGTGAATTGATATATGTCAAACCAAGGATTGTTAAAGTTGACCCCGAAAAAAATGAAGGTTGTTGTGATTTTTGGATGGATACCTCATTTACAAAAATATTAACAAAAATTACAAAGAAAGGTTATGAAAACATAAATAATGGAATAAATGAAAAAGGGTATCATAGACATTATTTGGATTCTAAACATAAAGACTCCCCTACACATATTAAAACTAAACAATTCTATGATTTAAATATTGAAAATGAAGATGAAAAAGAATATTCGGCATATGTTGAATGGGTAAATATTATATCTTTAAAAATGATGATTTAATGCCATAAAAGGTATTGGGTTGCGGGTAATGGGCATTTCTAAAAAAAAATTCAAAATGCTATAAGTTTTTTTACAAAAATAATTTTCTTCCTTTGAAATACTTTTTAAAACAACCCATTACCCCATACCCCTTACTTTTTACATTATATATATATATATAACTTTAATGATAATTAAAACCTAGCAAAGACTTCTTTGTTAACATATATAATTTGTCACGTTCACTTAACTCCACGGATGGCGATTCGTTGATTTCGCTTTTAGATACTTTTTTACTTTTTTTTTTTGTTCTTTACAACAATTTCTTCCTCCTCACTCGATTCGCCACTTGACTCTTGTACATAAACAACTTTTTTCTTGGGCTTAATTTTTTTAATAGATTTTTTATGAATTGTCACCTCGTCCGTTTGATGGTCTTTTAATTGTTCCTCATCTATTGAATCGTTAGTATCACATTCGGGTTCGGAATCATCCTTGGTCACCGCCTTTGATATCACTTTTTGAGCTTTTTCGTGCATTTCCCTCTTTTCTATTTCATTTGCTAATTTGATGTCGGCTTTTTGTTTAGATTTTTCACGTCGAATCGCTAACGCCTTCTCTCGAGCCTTGGCAAGAATTTGTTTGTGTTCATCGGACAACGGTTCACCTTTCTTTGGCATTTAATATAAACAAAAAGAAAATAAGCCAAACTAAATTTACTTGCTTTCACTTTTGTTTTGTGGCATATATATACCACCTATACTAGATTGATTGGGATACTTTAAATGTTTAATTTGTGGATGATAACGAGGTCTATAGAACACAACCGTTTCCGCGTTAATTGGCGTTTTATTTGTCACAAGATAACTCTTATAACCTACTCCGTCCGGATATGAACCTCGCGAACTTCTTTCAAAATATCGACTTACGGAGCGGCACGGTTCTATCATCGAGGATGCGGGGCGGTGAGTGTTCATTAACATAGGATTCATAGGTCCATTGTTACCTCGGAATTTCGAAAATTCATTTAACTTATTTCCACCTACGATCGGTTCATTGGTGACATATTGTGGAGCTTGGAGACCGGAGCGAATTTTCATTTGGTTTTGGAATCCTTTTATGCGTAAAGACATTTCTTTTATATAATAATTGTTAATATAATAATTCGATAAATATGGCGTCATTTCACACCAAGACTTTTACAAAATATGACGACTATGCTACTCCTAAATCCGCTTTTGAAAATATCAAACAATTTATTCCGAAAGAAAAAATCCTATATGAACCGTTTTATTGTGATGGAATTGCGGGCGAATACCTACAAGAGATTGGTTGCCAAAAGGTTATACACAAACCAACTCTAGATTTTTTCATAGATAGTGAAACATTAGATTATGATTTCATATTGTCAAACATCCCATATTCCCAAAAAAAAGAAGTATTGACGCATTTAAAGAAAATTGGTAAACCGTTTATGTTGTTGTGTCCGATATCAATGCTCAACACAAACTATTTGCGCGAATTATTTGCAAATGACATTCAATTAATAATACCGAGGAAACGAATTCAATTTTACAAAATTGTAAATAAAGAAAGAACTTTCCCGGGAAAATGTAACTTTGAAACGGCGTGGTTTTGTTATAAAATGAAATTACCTCGAGACTTAAATTTCCTCTCTTGAAAATTTATTTTCTATTTCTCCAATATTCCCTTCCATAAGAAACATATATCTCGCGGTCTTGTTTTACATTTCGATTTAGTACTATGTTCCCTACATTGTTGATTCTTGCATTATTCTTACATCCCATTTTTCTAGCATCTAGAGGCGTACAACTATTGTATTTGCCCGCGACCGAATTGGTTTTTGCGGCATCAAAATATGCATTTGGATTGTTGCTCCAAATATGAGTCCTATCCTTCACACTCGGAAATTTGGCGTTCATTTGTTGTAACGTCATTTTGTCGGTTCCGATAGTGTATCTTCCAACCATCGTGCCTTTCTTTAAATTGCTCTTGGCATATACACCTTGACCCGAGTTAGGTATTTGGCTATCGCCGACTACAACTTGCTTGTGCACATAACATAATGGACTCCATTTGCAAGTCATATTCTTACATCGATGCCCGGATTTGGTCATAGCCGTACATCTTTCACAAGGAGTTTTCATATATATTTACTATTAACTTTCCATTTTTAAATTGGCATTCGGTACTATTAGCTCATTAAAGCATTTCCGATACTTCTTATTTGAATCTTTGGGGTTCAAGTCTATAAGCAAAAAACAATATTTTTCTTTTGTAGCATAATCATATACTTCCATAAATTCTTCAAGAGGTATCTCTCCCGAGACCGATTTGAAAACGTTTTCCATCTCTTTCTCATCATATATTTTGAACAAACATAATGCCGTTGCATTGTTTCTTACGGCACGAGGTAAACCAAATTGGGCGCTTGAAAAGTTTTGGACGCAAATCAACAAACTCAAGCCTAGAGCACCTCCCATATTTTTTGAGAACATTCCGCAATGTCTATGCCGTACACACATATTTATAAATTTTCGGTTACCAAACAACCGAGTGCTTTGTGCATCATCAACGAATGCTATGATTCTCGGTTGATGATGATACTTATATGTCGGTGGTTGATAATTGTTTGAAGCAAATTTTAACAAGTATTCTGGTGGGATATCGAGTATACTTACCGAATCGCTATGTATCATTTTCATAACTTGCTTGTAAATTTCCAATTCTTTTAAATAGTTTTCATAACCTTCCGCTTCATTGTCCATAATTTCTAATACATTATCAATGGTTTTTGGGTCGTCCGGGTCGAACACATCTTCATCCTCTATATCTAGGTCTTCCATTAGTGATTTATTGGATGAGAATGTTGAGCTTATGCACAATATACGGTCGCAATTGTCATCTTGTTTAAGCATTCGTAAATAGTTACACGCCGAGGTCGATTTGGCTGAACCACGACGACCTACCAATAAAATGTTGAATGGTTGTTTCAATAGGTTTTCGCCCGTTTCGTATTGAAATGCACTAGCTTTGGGCGGTTGAATTTTAAGTTTTGTATCATTCAATTTAATTGTTTTCATTAATATAATACTATTTAAAAAATGAATTGCATTGCCGACATTCCCGAAAAGTGCTTTACCTACCGGCAAAAGGAACTTATGTGCGACTATTTTAAACATTATAAGGAACTACATCCACATCTCCCCCATTCGATTCTAGTATACACAATTAAAGCATATATGGTAAATCCCGACAAATTCCAAAATTGGTACGATAATAAATCCTTGGTAAAACCGAAACCACGTGAAACTCAAGAAGATTATTACAAGTATGCCAAAATGAGTGAACAAGAGCTAAGCGATTATGTTAAAAAATAATGTAACCATATAGTAACGATGAATGTCTCGAAATTCTCAAAAATGTTATACTTTAATAGCGAACAAAATAGTTTACTCGATTCACGACTGGGTCAATATAATATTCCGAGTCAATTGCTTTCATATAAGACGACGGACCAATTGCAACTCACCGTTAATGATTTTTACATTGAAAAGACATTTTATGATATAAATCAAACGAACAATACATTTTTTTTGGGGAGACAAAACAGCTAATGCCAACAAGTTGTTTAAAATTGAAATCAACCCCCAAAATTTTCCTTTTCCTAAAACATTTGACGACGCACAAATTTTGGCGGCTATAGGCGATGCTATAAATAATCAACTAGGACCCGCCGGTTCCGCCGTGACGGTGACGGCTAGTGTAGCAACACAAGCCGATGCAAACCTCAAATTAATTGTGTTGGAATTCGACAATGATTTGGAAGATAAGTTTGATTTTTACTCCTTCGCAACCAAAAGCATAGCGAGGTGTAGCGGAACTTTGTTAAATGCAATAAGCCCTTTTGCATCAACGGTAAACGATGCACTCAACAACGATTCGAGCGAACTTTTAGGGGGCAATCCGGTTCGGGAGCGAGATTTGGTAGGCAAATCTGAATTGAGCCAATTAGAACCGATGTTTCAAAAGACATCATCAAAGACTATGCAAAGCTACTTTCCATTTACATCGAACACAATTCGAGAGTTATATCTCCGCACACAATCGTTAGTTTCAAGCTCGGCTTTAGAGGTTGTTAATCTAAGTCAAGCTAGTGACGACCAAGTCGGTGAGATGATATCTAGTGATATATTATTTAAAATTGCTATCGACGACTTATCTAAGCCATCATTTTCATATATAGATGCCAACAACAATTATAGCGTTATCATAAGTCCAAGTCTATTGTCACAAATAAACTTTGCATTAACGGACTCACGTGGAAGACTAATGTTTCAAATTTCAAAAGACAATGGTCGGACGCCGTCGTCTCTTATTAGCCAAGCTCGCTCAGGAAATGTATATTTCAGTTTTTCATTAAAAGTTGAAGTTATAAGCAATGATTCGCAATAAATTTATCTGTATTATATATTATTATAAAGAAATGTTAGACAGCTATTATCCCGAATCTTTAAGTTATGCGACGACTCAAATGACAGATTTTAGCCAGAATCAATTTGAATTATTGACATCAAACTCGACCGTTGTGAATGGTGGAGGAGGTTCTTTGGAGATAAATTTACCTATAAATAGTTTTATCGACACGCGCAAATTTGCTATAAGATTCTTTGCCAAAACCAATCGTGCATTTACGTACGATAGTGGAGGAGGTGCATTGAAAACGTGTCATTCATTTTTGCCGGAAATATTCAACCTATTCTCTAGATATGAGGTAAGTATAAATGGTGTTATTGTAAATCAATCTGTGGCTCAGGCAAGCGATATTCAAGAGGTAAAACATTTAGTAAGTGACCATTTAGAAAATGAAATAACATATAGAAGCGTGTTATCGAATTGTGGCTCGGAAGGTATACAATTGACTAATGGATTGATAACGGGTTCACTAGACGAAGATAATCAAGCCGGTGACTTCGAAGGGCGAGAATTTATTTTGAACAATCTACTAGGATTTCTCGGCACTTGTGAGCCGTCCATAATTGATTCAAGCACTCTTGGTGCTATACGAATTAGGCTCTTTACCGACAATGCAGTAACGTGTTTGTTATATGGCGAACAAGGTAAAGCCGCCGGGGTATTTACTACTAAAGCAGCTGCTGCTCAAACATTTGCTCAAAATGCAAGCTTTACGTTATCTCAAGTTTCTGCATCAATCACTACATTATCCTTTTCAAGTGGAGTTGTGGAACAAAATATAGAGGAATTGATTTCAAAAGGAGCATTGACAATCATCTTTGAAAATTATGCGACATTTTTCCAAAGCGATTCGACCAATAATAAAAATGTACGATTTGCACTATCGGTCAATTGTTGGAATAAAGCTTATGCCATAACCCGTCCTTTAAATTATCGAACCGTAAACGAAACCGGGATTGCACAATATACTAATCGTCTCGGACGTCTTTATCAATTGCCATCTAAAATGTATGGCGGTAATAGAGCCTTTCGTTACTCTTGGAGCGTAAACAACGTGTTGACCCCTGCATTTCCTAATTCGCCTTTACAAGCCTATATGAATATCACTCATTCACAAGGTGACCAATATTCAATGATGGGTTCAAATCATATGCAATCGAGAACTGATTATTTCAACAATTCTTTTATATTGCCGTTAAATTTGTGTTTGGATAATGAACCGCGCCGATTGAGTGGATACTCAAGTTTAGGCACTAATAGTAGTTGCTATTTACAATGTACGGCTAGCGACAATGCATCGGCTGCCGGTGTAGCATTTGACTCTGGCAATGCGGCTACGGGTGGACCCAATGAAACTATGATTATATGTATGTTCACTTCTAAATTAATGGTATCAGCCGGACGAGTTATTTCGGTCGAATTATGATGACATTATTTATACATAGCAAGGAGTTGTTAATATAGGGTCTTCCACTAATTTCCGATGGTCATACAATTTAAACCATATGACTACATATCGTGTACCTTCAAAATTGTCCATTATCACTTCGTGGGGTAATCTTCCATCTACCTTTAACACTTTGTTTCGATTGTAAAAGTCACCGATGATTTGGTCATTTGAGTCGTAACACCTTAATGGCGCGCCTTTAAAATCTCCGAGCGCCATTGCATATTGAAAACTTATATCTTCTTTATCGACGTGTTTTTTCACATACGTGCCAGGTTCCATTTTTGCATAATTGACAACGTACTCGCCTTCCGAAAAATCTTTATCAATGATACTTATCAATTCCTTCGAAACCGCCCATAATGCTTGCTTCCATTTAGGAAGTTTTCTATCTTCGACTTTACTCACACAAACACCTTTGCCTTTCTTATGAGGCATATTGTGAGGTGTTTGCATACCGCCACCACCCAATGCTCCGGTGGTGTTTCCAAGCATAAATGACCAATTTAGGTTGAAGCGAATCTTTTTTGTTTTGTCTCGATATTGTTTATTCAATTTTACATTGCTCAACATACTTTCAATTTCACTCATCAAGTTTTGTACATATGGTAAATTCGTAATTTTTTGTGCCGTAGGCTTTATCACTTGAAAAGTGGAGTATTCCTTATGTGACCCGCATTGCCAATGATTGTCGTTTGTTTCGTCATAAAATGCATAAGTATAATGCCAAGAGTATAAATGATTATCTTCGGTAATCTCCCAAGTTTCCCAATCACTTGGCTCATCAGTCCAAAAAATATGCTTCTTATTTTCGTGAGCACTCAAATACATTTTGTCTTCTTTTCTCTTTACATAAACATACAAGTTATCGCATCTTTCAATTTCCACATCAATGGTCTTATTACCCCATTTGAGCATCGCGGAGTAAGACATATTTGTGAAAGTAAGTAGAAGTAAGTAAAGTATATATGTATGTACTTGAGTATGTTGTAAATAATTCAAGTATACCTTATAGAGTTTATGTCTTAAAGTTAAAAATTTTAGGATAGATTGGGTAATGGGTATGTGGTAATGGGTTGTTTATAAAAGTATATCAAAGAAAGAATATCATTTTGTATATTTATTTTTAATTATTTGAAAATGTTTTTCAAAAGTACCAATTACTCGGAACCCGGTACCATAACCTCACGTGTGTTGCTTTATTGAACATATATGCTATGAACGAACGCATTTAAAGCTTCGGTCACTTATAACACTAATCTGGTAGCGCGATGCCTACATCCGAAGCACAAAAACAAGCAACCAAACGATATAGAGAAAAGAATCGGGAAAGGTATAATGCGTCACAAAAAAAATATAATGCATCTTGGTATGACCGTAATCGTCTTCTGCATTGTGAAAAAGTTAAGAGGTCATATCACCAAAAGAAAATAAAAAATGCTGATAATATATATGCTATTAAAATTTAACTTAAAGAGAAACCGTATTCATAGTATATAGAAACAATGAATTATGATAAATGCCCCGAGCAAATTACTTTAAGTGAGACCTATTTTAAGTATGAGGTTATGGAACTTTTACTTAAAGTAGATGTAAATTCAAAAGGTTATGATATAAAGAAAATGATGTGGCGCGAGGAACAAACCAAATTGAAGAAGATGCATAAGTTTATGAGTAAAAAGACACATATGAACACCATAACTTACAAAAAAGCACCATACAATTTAGGTAGATATTACCCGATGAGTGATAAGTATAATACTTGTTGTTTCCAAAATCAATATAATGTTATCCGCCGACTTGTTATGGACGGAAACTACATTTCATTTGATTTAGAAAATGCGCATCCAACAATCATATCTCGATTGTGTGAGAAGTATAACATTGAATGCTCGGCAATAAACGATTACATTGTGAATAGAGAAAGTATATTTTACAACATTCAACAAAGTTATAATGTGAGTAGAGCTAATGCAAAACACTTGATGTTGATATTGACATTTGGAGGCTCATTTCAAACTTGGTTAAATGAACTTAAACTTCCTAAACATCAATATATAGATTGTATAAAACAATATGAAGACCAAATAAAAAATATACTTACAAATGATGCACTCGAGCACTTTCCAAAATTTGCAAAAGCCGTACAAGTAGCTTGTGAAGTAAAAAATAAGACAAAAGAAATGGCAAAATTTAGGAGTGCATTGGGGTTGTATATTCAAGAAATAGAGAGTCGGATGATGATGTGTATATATGACTATTTGGTGACGAATACTAAAATGAAGCCTGCGGCACTAATCCACGACGAGATTTTGGTATATAAAGACGATAATGTCGACATTGACAAAGTAATAAGCGAGTTGAAAGTATGTATAAAAGCACACACGTGTTTTGAAATGCAATTGAAATGTCAAGCAACTTCCGCCACGGATGAAGATTGTCGATGGCTTGAATCCCACCAACCTTTCATCGATGACATAGATGAACGACGTAGTGACCAAGTACATTGTGACCTAATACTCGAACAATTTCAAGACCAAATTTTTATCACACCATTGGGGTTAATGATATATGACGAAGAAGACGGTAGGTGGACGCTTGATAAACATAAAGGGAAAGGTTTGCATCTAAAAATCATTGAGCGCAACTACACCAAAATATTTATAAATGTTAGTTCCAAAGATGAATCAAAGTCTTTTATGAGTTTGTATGAACCCGCATACAAGCTAGTCTCTCAAAAAGCACCCGTGCTGATAGAGTTTGACGTGTCGAAAAGTAAAGGGTACCTTCTTTTCGATAATGGTGTGTTGGATTTGAAAAACTTTGAATTATTGAAGAAGCATCCAAGCTATAACTTTATCAACAAAATACATCGGGACTATAATGTTTCGGAAGATTACTCCGAATTGAAATCTGAGGTGATTAGGAGATTGTTTGATAACCCAATTACCAACATTGAAAAACGAGATTATGTGCTAGAGCAATTAGCAAGGGGGATGGCGGGTGAAATATGTGATAGACAATTTATGTTTTTGATAGGTGACACGGCTTGCGGAAAAGGGAAATTGACTTCATTGTTAAAACGTGCATTTGAAGAATTCCAATATGAATTTGATGGAGAAAATTTAAAAGCCAAAAAGTACAAATCCGATATGGAAAATGAACGAAAATGGACTTGGGCGGTTGAGCTGTGGCATAGACGTTTTGCAATAAGTAATGAATGTGACATTGGTGTTGAAGCGACAAAAAATAATTTTGGGGAACACAAAATGAGAATTGAAAAGTTGTCCGCAACCATCTTGAAAAAGTTTTGCAGTGGCGGGAACGAAACATTACCGATGCGAGAGTTGTATCAAAACGCCACAAATGTCAAAATACAAGCATATATGCTTTGTCTATCCAACGATACACCCGAGGTTGAAGGGGTCGATAGAGCATACACGGATAGAGCAAATTATGTTCAATGTGATAGAACATCTAGCGATAGCATTATGGAACCGAACGATGCTTACTTTGTGAGAGATGATAGCATTGATAATTTCGTAAACCAAGTAAATGTAGCGGATGCATTTATTAGTATATTGTGCGACTATTATCGAAAAAGTATTATCAATGGTCGAACTCCCAAACCTGAATTTGTCAAATCTGAAGTAGCGGAAAGAACGGGTTCTAATAGAGGTGGATTTGAATGGATTGAGGCTAATTATGAGATTTACAAAAGTAAAGACATTCTAAAAGACTTCAAAGGTGTAATGACAAAAGAAGGAATATATAGATTTGATTGGAAAAAAGTTGGTGATTGGTATGTTATTATTGAAAACGTACACGATTGGTTTATAAAAGATGGAAATTTAATGACCGCAACCGAATTTGGCAAGCTTTTAACAAAACATCATATATATCCCGCTCAACGAAAAATCAATGGTAGGACTAAACGTGTACGTGTTGGAATGCGCAAACCTCAAAGACACTCCGATGATGATGAATCGGATGCTTAATATGCAATTGTTAAACATAAATATATATACATATAATATACATAAAAGGTATTGGGTACGTGGTAATGGGTTGTTTTAAAAAGTATTTCAAAGGAAGAAAAGTATTTTTGTAGAATAAATTTTATGAAATAGAAAATGTTTTTAAAAATGCCCATTACTAGCTACCCGCTACTATAATAGAATTCAAACAAAATAATTGAAATCTGGTCTTACCCAAATTAATACACCTTCACCCGCCCCTGCAACTTTTGATTCCATAGCTGTACCAATAATCGAATCGCCAGCATTAGTTTGAGCGCTAATTATCTCACCGTTTACTATGCATTTAACACGTTGCCCTTTGACGTAGGTGTTGTCCGTAGCATTTGCATTCCGGCAAGTTGTAAATCCACGTCCTATTAAAACGAAACAACTCTGAGTTGCAGCACTATCTTGAATGCAAACTCCAACGGGTGTACAATTCTGATTACTTTGAGTGTATGAGTTATTGAACGGTTGAACTCCATTCACGTTCGAGATACCGTCATCATCGAACATAACAATCGTTGAAGCTGTGATTGTATTGGATGTCGTATTGACAAATGTAAAGACATCTCCGGTGAATCGTAGCAGGTTGGCTGGAAGGGTGGTATGAGCGTACGCTTTCGTAATGAGTGTCAAAGGTACGCCTGATAGTGTGAGTGAGGCGGTTGAACTTGGGTAAGCATAATTTAGCGAGTTACTTAGAAAGATACCCGCTGCATCTAAGTCTCCACTGAGGTTTATGTCTGCGACTACTTGTGCGAGCGTACCTACGGAGCCCTGAAGCACTGCTCCACTTCTGACTTCGTTTGATGCTGAATCGTAATATAATTGTAGACTTTCGGAACCTACATCGGGACTAGCCCTGATTGGTCGAATATAACAACTACTTGCCACACCGGCATTCAATTCAATCCCGCTTGCATTCAAAACAATTGTGTTATCGGTGTTCACTCCACTTTGAGTAGAGTTTTGTCCTGCCAAAGCACCTATGTTTATGGAACTTTCACCGGCTGTATATTCACCTGCATATTTTCCAATGTTCACTGCTGCATCTTTGCAGTTAACCTGACCGCAATCGTCGCCAATAGACACGACATAGTCACCACAATTACTATTGCACGAACCGGAACCAATTGCAATCGTGTCATTACTTGTTGTATTGTTAATGGACAATGCATTCCTACCTATAGCAATAGAACGGTCTCCAATGTGGTCAGCGTTTGTATACCCTTGAGTTTGTTCTCCGATTGATACTTTACCAAAACCACCAGAACCACTTTCAATTCTAAGATTATTTCCACTGAGTTTCTCTTGATTGACAATCATTGTACCGGTACCTGTGTATGAAACATCGGCAACACTAGTTGTAGCCCCTCTAGTGGTCACATCTTGAAGTGTAGATGTATCAGGTTGAACTGGAAGATTTGTTAATCCTGACCCATCACCCACAAATGCAGAAGCACTAATACTATTTGTGGTACTGCTTCCTTGGTCAGTTACTGATTGTAGATTCTGGTTTGCACCTGAAGGTAGATTGGTCAACAATGACCCATCCCCTCGATATTTGCCTGAAGTTAATGTGATGTCACCCGTATTGAGAACTAATGGACCGTCGTTTATCAATACCCCACTGCCTAACGGCTCAATATTAATAACCGTTTGGAGGCAAGAGATTTCATTCAACCCTGTTTCGCCGATTTTAACTCTTGTTTGTTCGACCGGGTCTAACGACTTAATCTCGAAAGAGCTGTCAAGTTCATCAAGTCCTGCTGAAAATCGTGATTTGGAGACTGGGTTGTTTAATACAAAATCATTGAATTTTATCGAGGTGTGAACTTTCAATGAGCCATCTGTCAATAAAGACATTTGTTCACGCTCGAGTGTTGGGTCTTGTGTGTCAATCCACTTAATATCGTTCTGGTATCGAATATCGCTACCGATGTGCATCGTTTGAAGCGGATTATCAATCGAGCCTATAGTTTGACATTCGACCGTATTTACCACTAATGGGTCACTTACACTTACAATAGGTTTTCCATCTTTCATTAAGGTGTCCACGCTCAAATTCTTTATGAATGCATTTTCGCCTAAAGAGAAAGTCGACATTGTTATATATTATAAACTTAAGATTTTTTATATCGGGCTAAGTCTTTTTGTATTTCACAGTCCAATTACCACCACCGGGTGTGTCTTCTTCTATATAAAACTGTCCAACGGCTGCGGCAGCTTCAAGCGGCATACTAGCTGGATTTACAAACAAGCCTTGCCCTATATACAGTTTTTTTGCAATGGTGCAACTACCCTTGGTGCGTAAAGGATTGAGACTCGATGCTACGTATTTTCTATTATCATCGGTGTCATCAGAATCATTCTCCGCTGCAATTTTTTGACAAAACCAACGACCATCGGCAGCTAATATAACATCATTATTGGCTTTTATACCGGCAATAGGATTTGCAATATTTGTATATTTCAAAAGATTTGATTGTGGATCTGTTATTAAACCAGTAGCAATAGAAATTGTAGGTGGAGAAGGAAAGTTTAGTGCTCGTAAAATGATATTACTTCGAAAGTTGCAAAGCTTACTTACTGTTAAAAAACCTTCAATAAGCACGCCATTTTCACCATTATTTGTATTAATTACTTCTTCATCGCCCTGAATCCACAAACTAGTTCCTCCGCCACCCGAAGGTGGTGGACCACCATTAAACGTCGTACATTGTAAGTTTTTGCAAATGAGGTCATCGCTAACAATCGATGTACTTCCAAGCGAAAAGGCTGACATCTATAATTATTATAATATATAGAGAATATAATATATGCATTCATCAAACCATATTAGGAATTTGCTCCATTTGTCGTGTTCGAGGTATATTTGTTTTTTGCCGTTGCGAATTTTTTGCAGGTATTGGCGTTTTTGACGAATCCACAAATTTGACGCCGTGTACATAAATTACGTTATCGTCAAATTCATCTTTACGAATTCCTTGCTTTTGGTAATCATAATTTGAATGCCAATGTCTATCCTCAAATGCTCGTTGCCTCTTTTTGTCTTTGTTGCGTGGAATGTAAAACAACCAATTTGCAAAACCTTGAAGCTCATCGGGCGCATTCTTCGATGTATACCTAAAATCTGGGTCTATATTTGCTAAGATATCGGGATTCAAATCTTCCGAGACACGATTTGCATAATCTTGCGGACCTTCATCTTCTTTAGCTGAATAGTAGGCATCATACACCGCTAATCCATAAAGACCCGCATCTAAGGATTTTGATGCGATTCTTGCCAAGCCGAGGCGAGCTCTTAACGGCGATACCCTTTCCGATTCTATCTTTTTGGGAGTATAGAATTGGTTGATATCGTGTAGTTTGCTTATTTCACTTTCCGTGCTTGGTTTAGGTAAGACATATTTGACATCATATGTAGCATCCTTGTGCCTCAAACGTCTTGCGCCCATTGATACCAAGTCACCTTCGACGGCGTATATGTTATGAATTCTATCATTTGGAACGTTACCCACAGGTTTTTGAAATGGGTTTATTGCGGGATTGAATAAATGAGCCTCTTTTATTCTAGACTCTTTAGATGCATACTTTTCCATTAGATAATTTTGTACACCGCCGCCTAAGCTATCACCCGTTAACGCCACATCGCTAGTTGGATATGCATTTAATACATCTATTAAACGACTCTCAGCTTGCTTATATCTACCCGTTTCTCGTTGTTTTCCGATAAGAGTTTTTAGATTCACATCGAACCAATCCTCGTATGCTAACGGGATACGTTGTGGGTCACTAATTAAGACATCGGCATCTTTTAAACCCGACACATCACTTCCTCGTTGTGCAATGATAACCTCGTCTCTTAACTTGTGTTTTAAAACAATTGCATTTCTATCCGACAAGTCTTTATCCAAGTCGTAACTCGGCAAATCCAACATTGCATTTTGAAAACGATGTGGGCTTTCCTTCTTAAATGCATATGCATACGAAAGCTCACTCGCTCTAGCCATCTGAGCCATCCTCTCGTCATCTTTAGTAATAGTGTTTTTGCCTATTATACGTTGACCTAACGAGGTTTCTTTTGTCATTTCTTCAAGCAATTTGCCGTATTTTGTTTTTAGAAATCGATTATGAGCTTTATCTACTTTACTCAAACTTGTCGAGGTTGTCGGCTTTAAGGTATCTATGTCATATTTTGGCTTATTAGTGATTCCGGGCTTGGTTAGAACATTTTTGCCTTTGTTTTTGATAACGAGGGTTTTGGGTTTTTGATTTGTAACTTCATCATTTGTTGCCGTTCTTTTCGATTTGGACACAAATGTGTTGTCTAATGTTCTATAGTTGAAAGCACCAAATGGTTTTTGGCATTTATTTTGGTCGGGATTTTCAAAACAACTTGTCATTATTATATACTTTCAATATATATATATATATATTTAGGGAGTTTTAAAAGTATACACCGACGAATTTCCGGAAGGACCTGTGGACGATGATGGATAACCGCCGCTAGGAGGAGTAAATGTGGATACCGAAGGATAGTTAACGGCGCCACTACTCATTGGCTTCATTTGATAGCGTCTCTCGGGCATCGCTCTATTTAACATCGCTTCCGATTTTAGAAACTCGGTAAATTGGGGATCGTCCGCAAATGTCGAAGTTTCGGGGAGAGCGTATGCCGAGACAATTGGGTGTCGTAGACGAATGTGACCTTGTGTTAAATGGTCCGTGTGACGAGATGCAAATGAATACAATTTATTCATTTGCTGTTCATCGTTTAATGAGTTGCCCCGTTTATCTCTCATTGTCGGAATGGCTGTGGTTGACTTTGCTTGTCGAGTTTTGGTGGGTGTATTAAAGGTCGCACCATCAGATTCATTTCGGAGAAATGACTTAAACTCGTCCATCAAGTTGTGCCGATTGAGCCAACTTATTCCTTCCGATGGTGAAGTTATTGTTTTTGAAATGACTTTTAAATTTTCGATTTCCGCTTTACTTTTGAATTCTTCAAATAATGCTCGCCTCTCAATTGGTGTCATATTGTCAATCTTATTTAACACAAAATGTTTATTGTTTTCTAATAGCGGGTTGAACTTGGGTTCGGTGTAATCTATAATCGGTTTGCCGTTGATTAGTATTCCGTCATCGAAATTCGGGACCGAAGGTGCATATCCGCCAGATTTTTGTGCAAATTTTTGTGTTTGTTTTAGTAATTTTTCATGACTTATAGGTGTTATTCCAAGAGCATTTGCTTCCATTTGCCTACATAAAGCCGCGTTTTTACGTTTAGTTAAAGTTGAACGTAGCATATGATTTGTATTATTAATATATAGCATAACATATTATATAACATTAAAATGGGCACCAGAAAGGAATGGATAGCGAAACTTCGCTCGTGCGCAAATGAGTATCAAAAAGGGAAAACTACTAAAATTGTCAATAGGTCTCCATCTAAACTAAAATTGCCTAGCATAAACAACACAAAAGCACCTATACGACCACAATATGATTTGTTGCCGGATGGACAATCACGAGCGATTGCGAAGACAATATATTCCCTCGAGTCACGAAGTTATTTGAGAAAACAAAAACAAATTTCAAATAGAATACGAGGAAAAAATAATCTATTATAAGATAATATACTAGTAAATGAAGTGCTCGTGTAAGGGTAAGCAAAAGAGGGCTAAAAGCTTGAAGAAAAATGCATTGTATTATAAACCCTTGTATAGGAAGCGTTCAAAACATATCTAGCTTATAAGATATATGGATATTTTCAATAATTCTTGCGATTTACAAGCGTTCGGAAATGTGTTAGTAATGATAATAGCGGCAATCTTCGGTGGCATACGAATGAGTCGTTGCAAATATATCGAAACCCCGTGTTGGAAATGCCAAAGAGAATTAATTAGTGAATCGGAATTGGCAACAAATGTGTAATTTCAAATTAGTTACACTCTAACTTGTGTCTTTTATAATCCATTTTTTGACACTCTCTCGAACAATAATATATCTTTTTGCATTTTGCACAACATTTAACTTCAACATTGACATTGCTACAATGATTGGCACACACTCTTTTTTCATTTTTAAAACCACAATCATATTCTTGCCAATCAGGAATTTCTTTATTTAAATACTCTATTACTTCGTTTGGTGGTTTTACACCTCCTTTTAAGCCCAAAATGCCTCTTCGCCAAACATACAATTGTTTTGCATATTTATTTTCAATGTCTCGCTCGGATTCCATACTTGATTTGTTTCAAGTTATGCTCATTGAATGGTATGTCTTAAAGTTAAAGTTAAAATTTGTCATTCTTTTTAAGCATTTAATGGACGATTTACATTGTTCATATTTGTTCATATATATGTCTCCGTTTAAAATAAATGGAAGTAAGTTGTCAAGTATTTCTATACACATATAATGCTTAAATATGTCTTTCGGACAATCTCTAAAGTTGTTAGCAAAGCGTGTATCCTCTTCATCCTCTTCATTATAGAGTCGTAAAATATTTGCTCGCATACTAAAATACTCTTTTGCGGAGATTTTGTATAATACATTTTCAAGTATTTCAAATTCAATTTCTTCATCCGCTCTATCCACTTCATACACATCCCAAAAAAATTCCAAGATATTATCTTCTACAATTTCTTCAATAAGCTCAAACCCTCTATCAATATTTCTTTCAAGTAAATCGTCAAAAAATAGCTCAAAAATGTTGTAAAATAGAAATTGACTTATGTCCCACATCAACAATTTGTTAGGATTAAGTATTTTATATTCCTCTATGAGTTCAAAATAATAATCGCTTAAATCATTAAATTCAAAATAAATTTTGTAATTATATATTTTGCTTTGAATTTCAATAGGTAGCGAAAAGAAAAGATTGATTTGAGTAGACATATTTGATTTATTCTATTTAGAGCTTTTCTTAAAGTTAAAAAAAGGATATGAGAGAATGTGAGAGAATGTGAGAGAATAACATAAATTAACATTTATTTATTTAAATAAAAGGTAATGAGTACGTGGTAATGGGTTGTTTTAAAAAGTATTTCAAAGGAAGAAAAGTATTTTTGTAGAATAAATTTTATGAAATAGAAAATGTTTTTAAAAATGCCCGTTACCCTACTACCCGGTACCCTATCGTTCCGTTTATTAAATACGCATTTTTACCGAGATGACCGAGACGATGCTATTTCCGCGATTTAACCTGCTGAAATTTTGGGGGGTCAACGTAGGGGACTCCCCCTCGTCGATTAAATCGGCAAATTTTGATATGAGGGAATATGAGGGAATATGAGGGAATATGAGAGATTAACATAAAATTACTTATCTTTATATATATATTTATTTATATAAAAAGTAAGGGGTAGTAGGGTAATGGGTTGTTTAGAAAAGTATTTCAAAGAAAGAAAAATATTTTTGTAAAAAAACTTATAGCATTTTAAATTTTTTTTTAGAAATGCCCATTACCCTACTACCCGGTACCCTATTTTATTAAATACGCATTTGAACTAAATTACGATTTCTGACGTAATTCTCACGTAATTTCTCGAACCCAAACCCTAAACCCAGAACCTAAACCCTAAACCTACTGAAATTTGGGGGGGTCCACGAGGGGGACCCCCACCGGCGATGAAATCGGCAAAATTTAATTTTTGTGACCCCTAGACACCCCCACAGACCCCCCGATGACAGGGCTGTCATAATTTCAAATCAGATAGCCAAAGTTAGTCAATGATAGCCAATGATAGCCAAACTATAGAGTACTGTGACACTGTCCGGGTCAGTTGTTCGCTTTTCCCAAGACGAAGAGAAAGACGGTCAGCCGGAGCGGAGGTCCGGACGGGAGCAAATCCCTAATCTGAAAACTGGTGAGGTGGTGGACGGGAGCAAATCCCTAATCTGAAAACTGGAAAACTGGTGAGGTGAGGTGACGCACCTGACGTGAGGTTTTTCGATCTTGAACTTGTGTCGGTAAAATCGGAACCTCTCTTCCGAGTGATACTTTTTTGGACGATTCCTTATCGATATATATATAGACAATAGCATCGCAGGGTTTAACCTTTCGTTTTGCAGAAAACCTTCAACAAGTTACAAGGCAAGCCAATATCGGCACACCAACTGTTCCTTGACCGATACTTCTGAAACAACACTTACAACAAGACGATGGAGGATAGTGTGTGAACGCTGCTTTGCCGTCGTCTTATCGTCTCAGCTTCCTTCGTGGTCATTCTGCGAGGCTTTCCGAAGTTTGCAGCACAATAGATTTTTGAACATCGAACATAGCACGCTCGCAAACCTAATAAAACCTGGTCAACCCTAGCCGCTGTATTGAAACACCGAAGAATGAATTCCCTCCGAGTTGAGCAGCTGAAAACAATTGTCCAAATTCTGGAAGCCGATCCTGCGCAATATCATGTGTCCGGCATGTCGTTTTACAATGATTACCTTCAAAAGTTAGGAGCCAGCCTACCCATTGATGCTCCACGCCCTGAAGCCCAGTTTTCAACTCACAATTTTTCTGACTCGGAATACGACAGCAGTGACGCCGACTCAGACGTCGCAAGTGAGGACCTGGAGGTGTTGGAGCAGGAGGTGTGTTTCTTTGTGTGCCTGTGCCATGACCCTTCACACGAGCAGGAGGTGTGGTCAAGTGCTCGTCAAGCTGAACGCTGTGTTCTCGATTGGTTCCACAAGACCTTTCAAATTTCCAGCACTACCCTTCATAGTCAAGCCTGGACGACGCGCTTCTGACCCTCAATTTATTCATCCTTCAAGGCTGCATGTGTGACCACAACCGCGCGCTGTGCTGGGACACAGTTGTGCAACCCGTTCGACAAGTGCACAACCTATTGTTCAACGAGCCCAGCGCTGATTCGGGGTGAAGTGATGAGAGACTCTCTCCTGCTCGCTGTAATTCGGTTCCTGCTTCGTTCGCAGGCTCGTAACCTCAGCACTGCCATCTCGAACGCGGACTCATCTTATTTGGAAGGGGTGAGTACTATAGTTTGCCCGCATTCTTACTTTCGTCCATATTTCCGACTCACATCTGCCAAAACGCTCGATGTTTTTCCGTGTTGAATCGTTTCTGCTCGAATATCGCGCCAGGGCCTGGCGCGTGCCCTGGCCCTCGTCCTGGATTTCTCGCCGGCCCTGCTTTCAGCCGGGCGTCGTCAATGCACCACTTGACGCCGTTGCACACCGTGGCGGAAGCCGCTTCGTTTTCCTTCTGCCAGTTTTTGCAAGGCTGAGCACTCAGACGCGCGTTGACGCCGTTGCACACCGTGGCGGAAGCCGCTTCGTTTTCCTTCTGCCAGTTTTTGCAAGGCTGAGCACTCAGACGTGCGTTGACGCCGTTGCACACCGTGGCGGAAGCCGCTTCGTTTTCCTTCTGCCAGTTTTTGCAAGGCTGAGCACTCAGACGCGCGTTGACGGCCGCGTCGAATATCCACACTGAGCCCATGATATGCTCACAGTCGGTGACTTTGGTCGCGGCGCGCAGTGCCCCGCTATAAATGCAAGAGCCCTCGGAAGGCAGCGAGGCGCCTCGCTCGGGCTGGACACCCGGCAGCGGGGCGAATCGACGGCGTCAGCAATTGAAGGTGCCGTGACCCGGCAGCGGACAGAATCGACGGCGTCAGCAATGGAAGGTGCCGTGAGCTCCTCTCTTTGGCTTACTGCTAACCTTGACGTGCTTGCCTTTGAAATCTTTAACAGCAGATTGGCGTTTCTTTAATAAACATCAAACCGTCGGATATTTTTGCCGAACTCGCTTCGCTTCAGTGGCACAAGGCCTTTCATCTCACATACTTTGAGAAGAGGGTTCGAAATAGGCGATGTCCAACGGAGGAAGCCCACCGGAATTTCCTGGTCGAGTCTCTGGAGCAGTAGACATGCTTTTGCTATGAACGCCCTTCTTAGGAATCCTCAAGGATTAGAAGTACATCTAAGATCAGTGAGAGTCCGTTTTCTGCCTTCATTGAGTCTGCGGCTGGCTACTGTACAGGATTGCAAAACCTGGAAGCCTCCGATGACCAGAACCCGAGCATACCTCTCCAGAACCTGCTCACGTTGTTCCAAGAGTACGCTAATTTTGGAGTCTCGAAAAGCCGTCCGGACGGGAAAGACCCCACCATCTCCTCCTCTCGGTGAGAGCCCTGGAGACGGCCAGCCCGAGGAAAGGGGGGGAAGGAGAGCTTGTGGATGCAGAGCCCCGGGGTGAAGGGACTGGATGGGGCTGTTTTTGCATGCAAAGTGCCGACGGGCTGGGCAGGATGGGAACGCTGTTGCACAGACAGCCCATGGGGGGAGGGCAGGGTATTGCGCAGACAGCCCATGGGGGGAGGGCAGGGTATTGCGCAGACAGCCCATGGAGGGCAGGGTATTGCGCGAGTACGCCCATGGGGGGAGGGCAGGGTAGGCAGCCCATGGGGGAGGGCAGGTATTGCGCCAGACAGCCCATGGGGGGGAGGCGGGGGTATTGCGCAGACAGCCCATGGGGGAGGGGCGGGTACGCAGTACGCCCATGTGGGGGAGGGCAGGGTATTGCGCAGACAGAACATGGGGGGGAGGGCAGGGTATTGTGCAGACAGCCCATGGGGGAGGGCAGGGTATGGCGCAGACAGCCCATTGGGAGGGCAGGGTATTGCGCAGACAGCCCATGGGGGGAGGGCAGGGTGGGCCACTGTTTTTTCGTATAGGTACGTGAAAAACTCGACGGTGCACAGAGCGGGCTTGTTGGTGGACCGGCTATCCAACCTGGCTCTGACTGCTGGTTTTCTTTGCAGAGGATCCACTCCTATATACCTCGGGCGTTTAGGATTCGTGAGTCTGAGACTATGTATGACATCCCTCATTTATGCAAACCCCCGCGAAGGTTTATGACACTTTGCGCCACTGCGAGTCCTAAAAGTCCGTGTGAAGTGGGCACTTCAGCAAGCCTGTCAGCGGCCTCTGTGCTTATCTGGCCGGTGTGCGCGGGGGTTCGGTCAGGCTGGTCAAGATGCTGAAAGACTGCTCGCTCCTCAACAACGAGCTCACCCCTGCCTGTGTGGACATTGTTTATTCCAAGTGCATGGGCAAGGGGCGTAAGATGGACTTTGACAGCTTTTTGGGCGCCCTGGAGGTGATTAGCCAGCTTCTTGATGTGCCGCTGGAGGTCTTTACCGCGCTGCTCGAAGCCAACGTGACTGAAGGTAAGCTGGACAGCTCGGGTCTGCTGCCTCTGGATACTGCCATCAGCAGAGTGCGGCCCCCGTGGCTGCAGTAGTCCCGAGACAGCATCGGAAGTCCAGTCGCCATGTTTCTGATCGATGGCCTTTGCCGGGATCGTGCCTTGCGCCAAGGCACTCAGCCGACACGGATGTAGCATGCAGCCTCCCTCGCATGTGACATCCTTGCCTACACTGCATGTGCCATTCAAGAAGGCGCTGCATGCGTTATCTGTGACGGTGCTGCATGTGCCATCCTTGAGGGCGCTGCATGCTGCATCGACTGTGGCGGGGACACGCTGCAGCCCCTGCAGGCGGTGGAAATGCCAGAATGCCTCCCCAGTGACCCCGCGCCATGTGTGGAACATTTTCTGAATACTTTTTCTGTGGCCGACACGTGACGCAAGGCAGTAGACGACACATGCCAAGAAGCACCTCATACAACCCAACAGATCTTTCGGGCACAGAAGCAGTGAAAAGCGCTTTGGTCAAAATGGTCCCAAGCACGTCCGCCGAGACATCCACGGGACATGCTGTGCACACACACAGGGCCGCATCTGACCGCAGTGACAGTGCCGGACAAAGTGGCTCTGCACACGACCAAGACGCCGGAGCCGCCGAAGGCCGCGCACCTGGAGCACAGGACTCTGCAGGACGAGCGCGCGCAGTACGAGGCTTCTCTGAGGAGCCACTGCAACCCGGAGGACCTCATCCCGAAGGAGGACCACAACATTAAGCAGGTGGGAGTCGGCTCCACCCGATCTACCCCTTCACTTTGCCCGCTGCCCTGACTTATTTTTCTTTCTTTCCCGCTTGTATTTAGTTGTATGAGGCCAGATTTGATTCACCCCGGGAAGAGAAAGGGATGCGCCCCTGCGATTCCCATTCATGTCCCTCAGCCCTTCCCTCAGCCGCGCTTCGGATATGTCCGCGTTTGGGGCTAAAGCTAGAATCCGCCGTCATGGGGTACGCCCGATGCGTCGACATATTTGAACAGGCAATTCGACACGGAAGGCGCCTGTCGGCCATCATCATCGACGAGGATATCAACGCCGGCAAGGGGGTGCGCAGCCCCCTTATCCGGGTCGTCAAACGGAACTGGCCCTTCCTCAATTGCCTGGTGGTGTTGTGCCTCTGGGCCGCATGGCTGTCTCAATTCATGGGCGCCTCAGAAGCGGCGCACCCTTCTCACTTCACGGGCGCCTCAGAAGCGGCGCACCCTTCTCACTTCACGGGCGCACCATGTCTAAATGGGTGCAGGAGCGGGAGCGGGCACATGCTGGGTTGCTGGGGGTCCCCTCTGGGATCGCCCTCCCGCAGACGCTGCTTCGATTCGGACGGCTGATGCCGGCGGCTTGAATTGATGTGCTGCATGGAGAGGGCAGAGAGGTGAATGCGGTGCTGAGTATGGGCGGAGGGGGAAGCTGTGGCAGCTGCCCCCGTTGGACACCGTGGGGCTCGGGCAGTCTTTCGCGCAGGCTCTGCAGGCCCCCGCAGGTGAGGCCTGTCCTACGGTTGAATTTTACTACAAAGCCCCCCCGCATAACCCTCTCACGTCCTCCCTCCCAGGCCCACCCTACAAAGCGGTTTTGCACGAAGGCGGGACCCCATGACGAACCCCCACTATCGCTGCAGCTAGCAGTACATCTGCCTGCATCTTCAAGTATCAGACTGTATCTACGAGTCTACGAGTATCAAACAGTCCCCCTTCGCGATCGTACTCCGCATCCGCCTGCTCCCCACTGTGACATAACTTCTGCTAAGACCATCCCTCTCCTCTGATTCCCGATGCATCCACAAATACCACCTCCACTCCATTTGGTGCAAGGGGTGCCGTGCTTGGCGTAACTGCGGTGTCGGGTCCCAGGCATTGCGCTCCCCTCGGAGTAAGGCGGGGAGTGGTGCTGATGCAGACGGGAAGAACGACGGCGGGAAGGCGATCGACCCCTTGTTCATCATTTACCACAAATACGCCACCTTCGGCCGGTCCAAGCATGAGTCCGCCAAACACAAGCTGGACTGTACCAGGCGAGCCAAAGCGCCCTCTCTCCACAACGTCTGAGGACCTTTGGATCCTTTTTTGAACGTCTGAGGACCTTTGGATCCTTTTTTTGCAACAACGACGCATCTCGGAGGAGGGCATGCGAGCTGTCGTGGGACCCTGGAGCGCCGCTGCCCGTTGTCCCTGCGCACGCTGGAATGCGTCTCCGGCATGGCCACCCGCCGGCGCGTTCCAAGTGGTGCCGGTCTCTAGAGCAATTCCCCTCCGGCCCCACTCCCTATAGAGTCATCTCTGACGTGAAGGGGGGCGAGCGGGACCGGCGTGCAGGTTCGTGAGGCTATTCCAGGATCACAAGCTGCTGAACAAGAAGCTGACCCAGGTGGCGCTCGAGCTGATGTTCTTCAAGGCGTGCGCCAAGGGGGAGCGCACGATCGACTTTGTGCGCTTCTTGGGGTCCCTCAGCGTGGTAGGGGAGGTGCTCGGGGTCTGCCCGGAGTCTCTCAGCGAGAAGATCTGCTCTTTCCAGGGTGCTCCCCTCTCCCCGCTTCTCCTCCCGGGTCCCACCCCAGCAGATCCCATCGAGGGCCCCCTTAGGGTGTGTTGAAGGGCTGAGTGCCCCTGACGTGCCAGCGTGAACGCCGCCTGCTGCTGTTGTAGAATAAAGTCTGAACGCCGTCTGCTCCTCTGCTTAGCGCCGTCGCTTGTTCCTTGTCCTGTCATCCCATCGGAGTTCCGGGGGGATGACGCGAGATGCTGCAGATGCTTATCGTGGACAGCTGCAGGCCGCATGGTTCGCCTGGAGTCGAGTTTGAAGGAGTGAGCTGGTATTCTGGCAGTACCGTGAGTGCCCCGTGAGCTCTCGTCCTCCTGGGAAGGCTGCTCCGAGATTGAAATGCCCGACGAGCCACTTCGCTCTTTGCCGGCAACTCAGGTTGGCTTTGGTGGAGGCGGGCGGCGCGCAGGGCGGACGCTCGGGGAGGCGGCGCCCCTGCCAACGGGGCCTCAGCTGCTGACGAACATGATGCCAGGCGGCGAGCACGGCCCGCTCTCCACGCGCAGTCCACCCTTGGCGGGGGCTCCGGTGTCGCACACCCATTCCAACTGGGCGGGCTCACTCCGTGATAGCCCTACCGCCCATGCGCAATCTCCGCACCGACCCAAGCCATCATCGTGCGCCTCACCCTCAACCCCCCGTTCTGTTCTGTTCTGAGAGAAGAGAACACCGGATTACCCTTCTTTCTGTTCTGAGAGAAGAGAACACCGGATTACCCCCTCCCCCCTTCTTTCTGTTCTGAGAGAAGAGAACACCGGATTACCCCCTTCTTTCTGTTCTGAGAGAGAGAACACCGGATTACCCCCTTGGAAGGGCGGACGGACATGAGTGCTCAGCAGAGTTGTCCGCCCTCTGTGCTGTTCGGTATTGGACTTTCTGAAGTTGTTGACGCCTTCTTCACGTTGGCCCACTGAGCTCTAGAGCGGAAGGACGTGCGGCGCCTGGCCGCCCCCGAGCCCAGGAGACTCAGCGGCGCACTGAGTCCTCAGGATGACTGGTGCAGGCCGAAGGCTGCGCCGAAATGGAACTCGTCCCCTCACCGCGACGGAAAGAGCACCTCTTCGCCGAGGTGCGCCTCACTGCTAGAGCATCGGTGGCCTGCCGGAGGGGGATGCGTTCCATGGCCACTTGCACCGCTCAGCGCGGTGGCGATGTCGCGACAAGGCATTTCCCGCCAGTCGGCAGAATCGACCTGCGGCGCGAGGCCCTAGGTGTCCATGCGGCCACACGATCAAAGGCTTTGGTGCAATGTCGTAGCGTCGGATTAAGTGCGGCCATCCAATCAAAGGCTTTGGTGCAATGTCGTAGCGTCGGATTAAGTGCGGCCACACGATCAAAGGCTATGGTGCAATGTCGTAGCGTCGGATTAAGTGCAGCGTGGCCAATACTGCCATCAATCCCCCGCCAGATGGAAGGCCCCTACGATTCATGACCACGGCAACTCCTAGGGGTGTGGACGTTGGCTGCCACAGTGCGGGTGGTACTGATTTGAGTCCAGGTGCCCGTATCAGTGCATCGATACCCTTAATAGAGATGAAAGTGAAGTGGTCTGAGATCCGACGCTCCACCGAGGCGATGCAATCGCACCTGAAATGATGGAGCAGGTACTGCGGAGGGACCCTTCCTCTAGAGCCATGCGCCTCAGTGGAATGCGCGGCGCCCGTCCGACGCGCTGATGGGTGGCGTTGTGGTCTGGGATCGGGAGTGAGGCAGTCCCAGGGCGGGAGGCGGGGGCATTTCCCCGGGGCTCATCGAGAAGCTCAAGTTAGCAGATGCACCAGAGGTGCGGTTCATTCGGATCCATCTTGGATGCATCGCGAGTCCGCTCCGGGAAGGCGCAAATCCCGTTGCTTTCGTTTGGCCATTCGCGTAGCGCTCCGTCCGCTCACCAGGCCCGAGAGCAGTCCCCGCATGTGAATTCGACCAGGGAGAAGGAACTGAGCTGCGTTTATTCTGTCCGCGCGTGGCCCGCCTTCCCACACTCCCGGCAATGTGAACATCGATGAAGCTTGCCGTGCGCGAGGCCATGCTCCACACTTGCGTTGAGGGAATGCAGGCCTTGGCCTGGTGCTCGGCCTGGGGCTCCAAGCGACCGACCGCGGATGCAGCGTCCAAGCTGGCACCAATCGAATTGCGTGAGTGCTGAGCGGGCCAACTCTCGCTCAGGAGACAAGGCTCTATGTATCCAGCTGTCGGTTGACATTGAGGATTCTTTTTCGATTTTCTGCAGGCGGAGAGGACACTGCCGGCGACCATGGGCTCGGACGCTGCGAGCCCGGAGGGTGCACTCGAGTCGCCACGCAGCGACGGGGAGGGCGAGAGCCAGGTGGAGCAGGCGGAGCGGAGGGCGCGGAGGCTGAGCAAGCACCTGCTGTTCGGGGACCTGCGCAGCGTGAGGCAGGAGGACAAGGAGCTGGACGGGGCTCTGCTTGGAAAGGTGCGGCGTGTGCACGGAGGGGTGGACGGAGGGGTGGACGGAGGGGAGTGGGGGAGGGTGAGGGCGATCTTGACGCACGGGAAATGCTGGGTGAAACGTGGTGAAGGACCATAATGGGGATTTCTGAATTGAAAGTTGATAGCGCGGCTATACACTGAGAGGAAACGTAGAGCTGTGAAAGCATCAGCTGGCGGAAATCAGACGCGCGGGACAGGTTTCAGAGTATGGTGCGGATGAAAAGCGCTTCAGTCTGCCCTTTGGTTTTCGCGCAGCTGCAGGGTGCCATGCTGGTGGCAGCAGGGAGTGCCGCCGGAGCACTAATACAATTGCTGCTGGTTCAGTCATCACTCCGTGAGGCGGAGATGGGGGGCAGCGAGGAACAGCGGAGAGGGGATGTGTGTGAGGTAGACATGCCTCGGAGAGGGGGATGCGTGTGAGGTAGACATGCCTCGGAGAGGGGGATGCGTGTGAGGTGGACATGCCTCGGAGAGGGGGATGCGTGTGAGGTAGACATGCCTCGGAGAGGGGGTGCGTGTGAGGTAGACATGCCTCGGAGAGGGGATGCGTGTGAGGTAGACATGCCCCGGAGAGGGGTGCGGTGAGGTAGACATGCCTCGGAGAGGGGGATGCGTGTGAGGTAGACATGCCTCAGAGAGGGGGATGCGTGTGAGGTAAATATGCCACATCCACAATAATGTGATGTTGACCAGATGCGTGAGGCTGTATTTTGGCACCGGAAGCCTTGTTTGTATTTTTGGGCCACAAGCCAGGTCCTCGCCACAGCGGCCAGCCAAGATCGGAGTGGCCTGGTGCTAGCTGGGTTGACGCGGGTGGGGCGCAGGGTTTCATGCCAATCCTGCTGGAAGCTATGAATGAGAAAGAGGCGGCTTTCGTGATGGAGGAGCTGCATGATATGTTCAAGGTGCGTCCGCAGGAGGTGTGCCTCGCGTGAGTGCGGCGTGAAGGTCGCGTGGACAGACCGCCCCTGCCGCTTAGGAGGCGTTGAACGAGCGTGCAGTGAACATATGTAACCCAGATCATGTCTCGTCAAGCGGAGTCCCTGGTGGGCAGTGGCAACGTACAGCGCGAGTAGACTACAGCGGAGGCCGCGTCGAGGATCATCAGGCGCGCTCCAGGCATCTCCAGCGGCTCAAGGCGCGCTCGCCCTGCATCGGCTTCGCAGCCGGCTCCTGAGATCGGGGGCATGTGGTGCGGCGGTGCGGACCCCCCTTATCGTTGATCCGGGAACAAGCTGAGTGACACCTCGCTTTGCCTGGAAAGTTGCATGTGCTGTACCATGGGGGCGAGTGGCAGTCCGTCCGTTGCTACGGCAGATCTGGTGTTGGAAGGGGGTTCACGTGGAGGGAAGGGGTGGGGTGAGGGGAGGGAGGGGGCATCGCCAGCACTATTGCTGCTTCGGCCTCGGGCTGCACACACCGTTGGAGCGGGTCGAGCTTAAGATTGACAGCATGCGTTTCGCCAAGGTGGGTCCCCCCCTGGGCCTGGGCGGGCATTTCAGTCATACGGCGCTGGCAGCGTGCGCGGGCGCCGGCCCGCCGGCCCGCCGGCCCGCCCGGCTCCCTTTGAAGGTGAGGGATCAGGGGCGGGAGCTAGCAGCCGGAAGGCGCTGGATCAGCCAGCTGCGGGGTGTGGTGGTTGGGGCGGCGCAGCTGCTCCGTGAGAGCGGCCTGCTCGATAAAGTGCTTACGGGCGCCGTGTGCGACATGCTCTTTGCCAAGTTCAAGTCGCCAAAGCAGAAGAGGCTGTCCTTCTTGCAGTTCCTGGGCATGCTGCCGACGATGAGCAAGATCAAGGTGGCCTGGCATTCCCCGTGCCGCTCCCGGAGGTCGTTGATGCAATCAGCATACTTGCCCGCTCGCGCTCCATCCAGCTGCTTGTTCCTCGGCGGCGCCCTCAGGCACCGTGTTCAGCTCTGGACTTCACTCCAAAAGTTGAAACTCTTTGGACGCCACGCGCATCATCCCGAGCCCTGCCCCCCCCAGCCCTTTCTCGTTCCGCTGGGGAAGCGCACCAGGCCGGCCAGCCACAGCACGTGTGCCCCCAAATGTAGATGCGCGGAGGAGGAGATTGATGAACTGCTTGCAATCATGTCAGAGACGAAGCGATGTGAAACAAAACGTGTCCACGCTTCGTGGAGAAGGCTTCAGGACCCCCCTTGATGATGCGGGCGTTCCTGTCTGGATGCGCTGCTGTGATGATGTTGTGAGGAGCCCTTTCATCAGCGAAACACTCTTTGTGTCTCCGAGCGCTCTCTCTCTCTCTCCCCCGCCCGTCCTCTACGCGCAGCTCATTGCCGGAGTGGCGTGCACATACGAGGGAGACCTTGAACCAACGTTGACTGTTGAATGGTGGGCCTTAAGAAACTAGACGTGGGAAATATTCCAAGCGCAGCACTCCGTGAGTGGTAGGCAGCAGCCTGATAGCAGCAGGGCGGGTGCTGGTGGGAGCTGGGGGGTGCACAGAGGGTCGGCACAGCAGAGCTCGTGGCACACATGACCGAGGTCTACCGGGAGAAGGTGACAATGCTCACGAAGCCCTGACGCTGAGAAGAAGGGGGCAGGGCGATCAGCCGCGAGAAGCCCTGGATCTTACGAGGAGTGAGTAGGGGCGTATGAGGCGCATCGCCATTCGTTGGAATCTTTCAGCAGTCTTCTCTGGCGTAGTGGGAAATCCAGCAGCCGGAGGTGATCGTGCGGCAGCGTGTGCATGGTCAAATAGATTGTTATATTGACCAGGCCGGTTGCGGTCTGAGCTGTACAGCGGCAGGGCAGAGAGGGGCGTAAGAGGGAGGTGCCGGTGCGCAGAACCCCAAGGAGTCGCTCGTGTTCACGCGGAGCCGCTCGAAGCACCACGCGTTTAAGTGCACCGGGAAAATGACCAAGGTGCCTGGCTCTGGGAATCCTTCCCCGCGCTCCTGTTCACCACCCTATTCTCACCTCTGCGAGGCTCCCCCGGAGGCTTCTCCCGAGTGGTGAGCACATCTCTTCACGGAGCCCTACCACTTGCAACCGTGAGAGCGCCCAGCAGGCTCGCCTGACCGCCTGCAGCCCCCCAACCTCACCGAGGGCGTTTCCCGGCGGGCCCGGCACAGACGTGGAAGCCAGCAACGCCGCCGCTTGAGCAGATTGATCATGGCGACTCGTGGCGTTCCAGGTCACCACCCTCCGTGCTTCTCTCTCTCCATCCCCCATGGAATCCTCTCTTACCCATCGATACCTCTGTTCCACTCCATTACTGCATCCCTGTTCCATTCCATTACTGCCTCTCCATCCCCCATCGATGCTTCTCCTTGCCTCATGAATGCCTCTCTTGTCCCGAGTAATCTCCTTCATCGGCACATGACAGGAGATTGGGGTTTAGACATTATGTCAGTGGAATCTGGATTGAGCATCGACCTTCTAAGCTGCAACTGTCTCTAGCATGCACAACGCAAATACCATCGCCGTCGAATGGTTCAGTGCGCCTACAGCTGGCGCCGCAAGTGCCGGGACGACCCCATGCAAACTGCGGGAGCGCTGGAGCTGCTCCACTGTTGAACGAGTGTGGGAAAGATGAAGGTGGATGTCTGCTAGGCACTGACCGGCAGAGCTGCTCACAGTGCGAATTATCCTCGTGACTGGAAGCGCTCGCACCTCCTCCGGCAAGATCCTGCAAGCATGCGTTTGGCGGAGCCGAGACAGCGCTTGTAGAGGAATGCCGCGATACGTGGTCCGGAGCACGAGCACCAATATGCAGTCACGTGGGCAGAGTACCGCATATGCCACCACCGTCTGCGGTGGCTCACCTCGATGTTTCGCCTGGTGTGTTGCTGTGCAGTCCATCCAACTCGGCGGAGATGGCGCGGGAGCAGCAGTCCCCGCCCTACGACTTGAACGACATTGAGTGCGCAGAGCTTTTGATGGGGAATTCGCCACCCGTGGAGGCATCGCCAGTACAGCCCCACTTGCATGACGAGAGCCTGGACAATATAGAGCCCCGTTTAGTGCAGAGGTAAAGTCCATTCCCTGCCACGTGGCATTGCCACGGTCAACTCCACACTCCCCAAACGGTGGGTTCCAAGTTTGGGGTATGCGAGTGTGGTACTTCGACTGAGTGACTGAGGTTCGGATAATGTGGTGCACATGCTCGAATCACCTGCCCTGGAGGCAGGGCGGCGCTCGGCCATGTAAAGACTATCTGACCTCTGTCTGTTTCAGTTTGCAGTGATCCAGCAAGCTGTTCATTCATGCAATTGCAGCATTTGCCTTCATTTTTGTCGGTGTGGTTGGAAAGCACAACATATGGTTGGCAAACGTTTTCGGAAAGGAATTTGGGGGGAGACACCACAGGCTGAGGTTGCTCTTTGAGTCCTACGCCATCTTTGGCTGCTCCGGCCGGGCCCAGGTGAAATCCTAGATTTGCACAATTCTGCGCATATTACTTCGGTTGTGTACTCTTGCGACTACGCTTCCAATGAAAGTTACATGCAACCTCTACTAATTGGTTTGCACTGTGGTGCAAGCAGGATGGTCGCGGGGAGAAGGGAGAAGGATCCACATTGAGTCATTTGAAATTAGATGGAATGCGTTTCGCGAAATTGTGCAGGGAATGCAATCTTTTGGATACGTCACTCACTCCAAGCAGAGTGGATAGTGTGTTTGTCCAATCTAAGCCCCCAGGAGAGCGCAAGATGGCCTTCGATGTGTTCCTCGGGGCTCTGCTCATGATCGCTCAGATCAAGGAGATTAGTTCTGTAGATTTGTTTGCAAGGATGGTCACCAATGACGGCCCAACATCACCGCCGCGGATTCCGAGATCTAAGTCACCTATGGCATCCCCAAGAACATAGGCAACCATCTTGGATAGGCACAGCTCATCGGTCACACTGGAAGATGAAAGTGGAATGCAGTTTACGTTGCCGGCTGGTGACCGCGAGCGGCTGTAGTTTGTTTAGATAAGTGCATTTGAGACTCGCTTGGCAGCAGCTTGATAGGAATAAAACTGGAAGTAATAGAAATGGAGATTAAAGTTCTTAGATTGCATCATTAGCCCATTATCGCCTTTATCATCTGATGTTAATTTGGCGTGGCTACGATTTAACCTTTAATACTTATGTTTAATCCCTTAATCCTGAAAACTATTGACGTGATGGATTGATGTTATCGATGGCCCCACGTTGTGGGATGCAGCTACATATAAGCAGGTTGGTGTAGCTGCATGTAAACAACGTAAACATATTTATCAAATGAAGGCGGGGTGCAGAAAAAAGCTTTTGGGGAAATTTAAGCGGTGAAACTCGAGAAAAAAAATAGGGGGTTCCTTCTCGTCAAATTCAGACCCCCCATTACAGATTACTACGATGTTTTTTGTAAAGACTGCACCCTGTGACCCCCCTCCCCGCCACCCATTCGTACCGTGTTTAGAATTTTAAAATGACTTGTTTTAGAGACTGGTCCCTCATTACGGATGTTTTTAAGACGTCGCCCAGTGGGGGGAGAGTCTCCCCCTCCCTTCCGCATTCACCCATTACTGTTCATTGTAAAAGTCTTCAACCCCAACCTCAATTGGGAGGAGATCCTCCTCCCTGCCCGCCCGCCCGATCCCCGTGGTGATGGTGTCGAACACACGAAGCGATTTTTTATTTCTTTATTTTAGATGTAATTCCAACCCACACACGACAGGCGACGTTGATGACAGGGTCACCAACTTCATTCTGGGAGCTTTGCGGGCTTCTCCCGGGGCCACCAGCACCAGTAGCACCAGTCGAGTGTCATCAGTCGAGTGTGACAGACTACGACGACTACTGTGGCACCGACTACGGAAATTCGTTGTGCGTGAAATTCCTATTCCAACCCATACAGGCGCAGGCGGGCGACGTTGCTGACGACAGTGTCACCAACTTTCATTCTGGGAGATCTGCGAGCTCTTGTGCAGTTGTGTATAATTCCCCAGTGTGGCCACAATAATCCCCGCATGGGCCTCCGTCGGAGACGGGAGGTATAAGAGCTACCATACGTATGTTACGGCACCAGCGTGCCGCTGGCATATACCAGCCGCTTTTGGCACAGGCGCGCCTGTGCCAACTAATTTTTGGCACAAGCGCGCCTGTGCCAACTAATTTTTGGCACAAGCACGCATGTCGTGCCGACGAGTTTTTGGTACAGGCCGGTCTGTGCCAATACCGGCTGGTGCCGTAACATATATTGTATCGGACGTCGTTGGGGTGAATTTAACTCCTAAGCAGTAAGGGGATATTTTGAGCAAATCTGTGAATTTAAGGGGCGGTCCGACCCCCCCCGTGCCAGGGGGCACGACATAACTGAGACCCCCTCACGATAAGGGGTGTCTGAATGCCTAAAATCAATATCAAGGGACTATCGGGAGAAATAGTAAGGGAATGTGACATTCATCTGAGCGAACAGTTAGGGGAAATAATCTGTGAGCTCAGGGTGGTGAATAAAGAGAGATCACTGAGTTGGTCTCTCAGACTTGGACAGCAGAAAATAATAACTCTTGCTGTCTGGGTATATGTTAAATTGTATATCTGAATATATGATATGCTGATTCCTCAAGGTAATAGAGGATAATAGTTTACTCCTGGGAATACCCCTGGGACAATTTGGTATCTTGGGCGTGTAGTGGGCGTCTTTTTAGCTCGCTCGCGCTCGCGTTGGTGCACCGTTGGTGCAACTTACGGACCTGTGGACACGGCTTGCGGACTTCGTCTGCGCGCTTTAAATATGTTTTACGTATGTATTTTGATGGTGTTGGCAGCTTTGCGGGTTAGCGTCCTCGGACGGGACCGTTTTTAGCTGTCGATGCACCTTTTTGGCCTATTTTAGCTCACTTCCGTGTGCATTCTGATAAGTGAACTCTACAGCACATATTGGGGGGGAGGTATGATGGCTTACAGCAACTTTTGTGCGATTTTCGTGAGTTACGTATTTACAATTGTTTTAGTCTTCGTCAACTCATAGTATGGCCTCAAGTAGCGTATTTCTTCAAAATATGTGCTGATTCACCCCCTTTTTAGAACTTAAAAAGAGTTGATGCACCTCCTCAACTTCGATAACTGGGCTTCTGGATGGTTTTGAAAAGTCATTTTACTTATTATGGATATCTTTTACCAAACTTTACCAGTCCTCATCAATTCTTGGAGCTCTGAGACCTTTTTGAGCCTTTTTGGGAGCTGCATTCACTCCTTTTTGGTCCATCAACCCTGAGTTTTAAGAGTTGATCAAGCTTCTAGACTTCAATATGGAACTTTTGAACGATATTATTATTTTCTTCTACTCAGTATGGATATTATTTGCCGTTCTCAACAGTTCTTGAAGCTCTACAGCCCTTTGGTGCCTTTTTCGGCTGATGCATGCACCTTTTTCAGCCCCAAAATAGCCCTTTTTACTGAAAAATGGACTTTTCAGACTGCCAAATACTTTTTCTGGACAGTACACACGGTTTATCTTTCAAATATGGACCTTACTGAAAAGTTTTTATCAGTGTATGGAGTTATGGGACCTTCTGGGAGCTATTTGGATACCTTTGGCTGCAGCATGCACTCTCCATCCACACCTACTGTATTTCGACAAAGGGGCCAGGGGGTGGCGCAAGCTGCTGCTCTCTTGTCGAGGTCCCTCGGTCGGCTCCCGCCACAGCGGGGGTGACTTATCTCATTGACGATCCCATGCCGGAGCACTACTCTGTGTTGGAGCCCTGGGTTTACGAGGGCATTTACAGACCCTGCTTGGCCGCGGCCTCTGGCCGTCTGAATGCTTGGCATTTTAGACGGCCAGCAGGATCGCTCTCCATGGAGACGTTAGTGACGCGACTGCGCAAGGGTCTGAAGCGCAAGTCGACGACGGAGGTCCGCGCTGCATTGCAGCGGATGAAGGACGCTGGTGGTAGAATGCGAACATCTACCACACCGGCTCGGAGATACAAGAGACGGTACGAGCTGAACAACATCAGGGACAAGATGAACCTGATGTGCCTGCAAGGGCAAGTCCCGGCCCACCACACACCATTGGGCACCCTACCGCTGCCGTCGCGGCAGCAGCGCCTGATGGATCACGTGTCGGCCCAGTTGCAGGAACCGCGGGGGGCGCATGGGACGGGCAAGAGCTCTCTCTCCCCAAGTTCACGCGTTGGACCTCGCGGTGCCGCGGGTATCACAACTACGAACGCCCCAGACGCAGGGGAGTAGAGGGGCCCCCCTGCAGCCCACAACGGGGTCTCCCAGCCGTCCCCACTCGTCATGCCCCTCTCCCCCCCATGCGATTATACCCATTTTTCCCACTCTGTTGCACCCACTTTCCCCACTCTGTTGCACCCACTTTCCCCACTCAGTTATTACCACCTCTCCCCACTCAGTTATTACCATTTCCCCCCACTCGGTTACACCATTTTCCCCCATTCGGCTACCCCCATTCTCTCCCACCCAATTATACCATTATTTCCCCACTCTGTTACACCCACTCTCCCCACTCAGTTATAACCCCCTTCCCTCTGACGGTAATGGCCCGTCTCCCCAAATTAGTCACCCCGCTCTCACAGTCAATTACCCCGTATTCATACTCAGGCACCACCAGTTCCCATAAGTCAGCCCACCGCGATACGTCCTCGTCAGCCAGTCACCCTTCAGATATAAACCCCGCCTCGTCGCGGCACAAGAAACGCACATGCTCGTACGTGCCGAGCCCATGCGTCAACCCACCCCCATACGCAAGTGAAAACTCCTAAACACCGCGAAAGGTCACGTCGGCGTTTATACTCGGCACGGCTCGCTGCTACACCGCCCGATAACCCCCCATCTCTCACAATCAGTTACCCGCCCGACAGCGCTCTTCACGCAGCCGCAGTTATACCAACCCCCAAGCACGGCAGTACGACCTGTCACGACAACAGCACCTCAGCACCAGGGGAGAAGTCCTGTCGCGATTGACCGGCCCCTGGCCGAGAGAGTCTCCAAAAAAGAGGGTTTGGCCGAAGATTGGCCGAAAGAATTTTGACCCTTAAGTATGCAAAAAGATGTCAAAACAAGAAAAAACAAATGTTTTCTCGAAAACTGGCCGAAAGACCCCCGGAGAGGACTTCTGCCCTGCTCAGCACAATGACCGCAGGCGCTACCCGCAGCCTATCAGCCGCAACGTTACCCCAAAATACCACATTCAGTTATTCAGCTGCACGACAGCCACGTCATCGCGTACGACAGCAACCCAAACCCGATGCCTGTTCATCCAGAATGCATTTTCCCAGAGAACTCCCACTTTCTCAAACAGGATGACACCCCCACCGGATGTCGCACGAAGTCCGCCGGACTAGCGAAGCCCATCTACGGTCACACGCTGATCAGGAGGCATCACAGGCACCACATCATCCCAGCCGCGCCACGTGGACGAGACCCCCGGCTCTCTGCACCATATCGCAGATGACACTCACGACAGCAAGAAGAACGACGCGAAACACCGCGAAACGCTCCCCGACCCGCGACCGACGCATCACCTGTAACGCTAGGCCGTAACAAGCAACTCTGTTTGAAATCTGACATCTCAAGAGTCACCAACGGGATGTAGCATCCAGCAACGATTCAAACGCAGAAGCCGGACCACCGATTGGAGAAGACGCGACGAAACATCGCGAACCGAAAGGTCGCCCAGAACCTCAAGGCAGCTGTAGGAAATTAGCCTTTTAACAGGAAAGTAGAGACTTTTCGGTCAGTCTGCTGAGAACTATCTGAACCTTTCAAAATCATATTGGTCGTGCGTAAGTTTGTGATATACGATATTTTCCTGCCGAATTCACGGTAGCCTTGTGAATTTAACGCACCAACGAAGCACCAACTTGAATCAGTCAGGAACAGCCCTCTCGGCGCACGTTTCGCACACACGGATATCGCAAGTTTCATAGGTACGAATTCACGTTCGCGCTCGCTTCTACACCGCGTACAGACGTACATTCACACCCATACAGTTGCGGGTAAATTCACTCTTCTAACAGCCGAAGCTCCGCGCAGTCGAGGTAAGTTCGAGACGCCGGGCACTATGTGAGCTTTAAACATGAATTCCCGCAAGAAACGGGCCGTCGCGCAGGATCACGCTGAGCCAGCGAAGAGCCGGGAGCACGGTTGAATTCACCCTGCAGCAAAAGTACAGGCGCGCAAAGTTGTATTGCGAATTCATGTATATGTGTGTGTGTTTGCGGTGTGCGTTCGTGCTGCAGCTACGCCTTATCGCCTTGCGCTAACGTCGCAGCTTTCTTTTCCCACCTTCCCAACGCGAAGGCGTCGTCTTCGCTGCCCACGACTACTTTTCTTTTCCGAAGTCCAGTGGGAATTCTCAGGTGAGGCGCAGCACTTCGCTCTCCCGTGAATTCCCACACCCAGAGTGTTGCGAGGAAGCACGGTAACGACGGCATAGCCAGCCCCTTTTCTCGGTGCTCGTCAGAGCACGTCCGCGGCGAGAGAACTCAGCGGACTCCACCAGACTCGTTTCGTCACAACAACCTTCCAGCGCAACCCTTTCGGTGAATTCTACAAAGTCAACGAGACGGCCGCTCCTTCTTCACGGCCATTTTTGCTGCTTTTCGTGTGCATCCACGCGCTCACCAGTCCTTACAACTGGCGAGTGAATTTACACCGCTCGACTCCGGGCAAAACAGCATGAATTCTCAAGTTCCTCTTGACCAGTCACTTCCGCTGACACCGCCTGTACTGACCGCGGTGACGTTTTCCCCGGCTGCTCGCTTCCGTTTTGGGCATCCCCAACCGGGCTGGCTGGCACAACCCGAGTGCTGAGTTCAACCTTTTTAGCCGGCACAGTGAAGTTGTGAATTTGGTCGCTGCTGCCTGCTGACTTTCGGCTTTTCGAGAATTCACACGCCAACCAGTCTACACGACCTTTGCTGCGAAGCCATACCCTTTCGGTCAGCCTGGGAGAACTGGGAATTTGCAAGTTTAAGTCACTCCTTGCTGTTTTCCCTCCAGAAAACTGTCACTGACCTGGTACCTTTTCATCAGCCTGCCTGTCGAGCTTTTTGTGGATGCACAGTCAACCGTGCCAGCTTCGAAGGCATCCCAAGTTGAGACTTTTCAGTGAGTCTGCTGAGCCCTGAACCTTCCACATTCCATTGATTTTGAAATGCCTCTCAGAGTTGTAGGCTGACTCCAACCCCCGTTTCGAGCGGGGGAAGCCCGGTCGTCCCCACTGGGCATTCACGCCGCGTGCCGCTGCTGGGAAGCATGACCCACCAACGCCGCATCCATGAGTTTTTTCCCCGCATCAACGGCTGGCGAAGCCCCGCAACCTGCGTGAACGCGTGCATCATCTGCATGACCCCGGTCCCTGTGTGGCAACACTGCGCGTCCCACGCTCTGCGGTGCCCCTGCCTCAAGGAACGGCACATCTGCCATCCGCGTTGCTTGGCCACATGGTTGGCACTCGACGCCTCGTGCCCACTCTGCCGACGCCCCCCACGACTCCGCCAGACACACATCACAGAACACTTGGTCCCACTCAGAACTTGGGCAGTGCAGGATTTTTGAGGTTTAGACGACCCCCTGGCACCCCGCCTAAAACACTCATTTCGCTGCAAAGTCCCCACCTCGCGTGAAAGACTCGTTTCGCCACCAAATGCACACTTCGCAGGAATTGCTCGTTTCGCTGCCAAGTTCGCACTTCGCCTGAAATGGGCGTTTCGCCGCCAAGTGCGCACTTCGCCACACCACCAAGCGCGACAGACGCAGAATGGGAGGCAATACCAAAGTTCAGCATCACAGACTGGGCAAACGTGATCACCAAACCAATTCTTTTTTCTATTTACCACACACCACCACGGTCACCTCGCGGACTCCACCCCGGTCACTTACGGTCGCAAGGGGACAGCTGCTCTGGAAGTCGCATCCAACAGCAGCACGCCCGGGCAAGCAACCCAAGCACCGACCCGTGAGTGCCCAATCTGCCCTAGCCCAGCAACAACCGCCGACCGAACTCGCCTGCCACAATGCCGCAACCACCGCAACCGATCCCGCGGGCAGTTGTAACAACGCCTCGGAACTCGCCATTGCGCAACGGAGGTCAGGCGCGACCTCGCTGCCACGCCGCAAAGAAGTCCACGCGCTGACAGGTAAACGATATTTGACACGAAGTGGGAACTCCTTCCGCGCGATCGCGAGGTCAGACAGGATGTCATGGTCATTTCACCGGAAATTTCCGGCGAAATTCACATTCGCGTTTCGTCACGTGTGTCGCTCGCGGGAAAACTGTTACATCGTACACCGAATTTTAAAGATTGTGTGTGCATTCTGCAGGTTGCATGCAGTGTTGCATGCGGCTTTCACTCGACTTTAACTTGAATAAGCCGCCAGCAGTGTATTCCTGACCTCTTTCTCGACTTCCCTTACTTTTTTCTTCTCGTCGTTCAATGACAGGATCCTCAGTAGATCCAGAAAAGTTCAGCGCTGCCTATAAGCAAAAACTAGCCAGCCGTATCCGACAGGGAACGGACGCGCATGGCTCCCCGCACACAGACATGTGCTTCGCGTGCAAGTGGGGCATGCGCGGGGAGCCCAAGGCGTCGAACATCCGACGCTGTAGGACAAAGCACCCAGACGAGGACAACTGGTTCAACGTCCTCTTCCCGCCCGGCTCCCTTGTGGAGTACGGACGGGTTAAGAAGGGATCCGTTAACACCTTCGCCTGGTAAGCGCCTGGCCAATCTCATCCCTGTGTACTTTTTCCGCGCATAACTATTGTTCAGGTGCCTTTGTTGTTATGCGCAGGGTGCGTTCTAGAGATGCCGAGACGGGTCTGTACACCGTCGAAGAGGTGGACACCCAGCGCGTGTTCGACAGGGTGCCGTTGGAGTTTTACTTCAGCGGCAATCCTTCACACGTGGACGGATTCGTCCACTGTGGCAGCTGCGCCACAATGGACGAGTTGCGACAGCTGGAGGGCGTGAGCCTTCGCCGCTTCCTCCCTGCAAGGCTGCACGTTGCTGCAGGTATGAGATCTTTACCTTTCGCGCATTCCTTCCACACGTTACGCCCACACAATCCTGTATCTCATACCAATCCCCACCCTCCGCAGCTCAACAGGGCGCGGCAGCGGAGGGCGCGGCAGCGGAAAGCGCCCAGCCGGCGACTGGGAAACGGAAGCGCGCGGCGTCCGACCACAGCATCCCGAACGCCTGTCAGCGGCCTTCGCCTGCTGGTGCCTATTCCTCCCCCCCCCAGCGTATTCATGTTTCAGCACATGTCATGTTCACAACGTGCAGCATGCCAGCATGTTTCTGTGGCAGCATGCCAGCTGCTCGCATTCTGTCAACATGCGCCCTTTCAACATCCCAACCCCAGCTGCCCTCTTTCAACCCAATGCCTTGCACTTCCCCAGGTGGATTCACCATCGCCCACGCGGAGGAGCTGCTTCAGCTCCTCCGGCGAGTTCCTGCAAGATCCGTGTCCGACTGCTTCAAGGACATTGGTTTTGAGGAGCCTCGCCGTCTTCAGGTTGGTGCCCTACCTGCACCCTGCAATCTGGCTTCCCCAAGAACCAAGCATGCAACCTGCCTTGTATTATATTATACATACATAATATTATACATATTCCGGTAAAAGGGGACTGATCCGTGAAGGCGGAGAAACCCGAGTAACCAGGTGGAATTAGTTGGCCCGTAAGACCTCTTGAAGGGGCCGGCGTCATCTCCACTAAGTGAATTATTAACTTCAAGGTTGCATGCTGGACATGTGGACAAGGCAGGTTGCATCATGGGCAAGGCAGGTTGCATGCTGAGCAGCCCAGGTTGCATTCTGGACAAGGCAGGTTGCATGCTGGGGGAAGGCAGGTTGCATGCAGGTTGCATGCAGGGCAAGGCAGGTTGCATGCTGGACAATGCAGGTTGCATGCTGAATAGGCCAGGTTGCATGCTGAATAGGCCATGTTGCATGCTACACAAGGCAGGTTGCATGCTGGTTGCATGATGGGCAAGGAAGGTTGCATGCACTGGGAGGCAGGTTGCATGCTGGGGAAAGGCAGGTTGCATGCAGGTTGCATGCAGGGCAAGGCAGGTTGCATGCTGGACAATGCAGGTTGCATGCTGAATAGGCCAGGTTGCATGCTGAATAGGCCATGTTGCATGCTAGACAAGGCAGGTTGCATGCTGGTTGCATGATGGGCAAGGCAGGTTGCATGCAGTGGGAGGCAGGTTGCATGCTGGGGAAGGCAGGTTGCATGCTAGGCAGGCCCGGTTGCATGGTCTGTCAAGTTTAGAAATCTAACGTAGAGCGAAATGACAAATGTAAAAACTCCAAATTCAAGCATTCCAAAAAATGAAATCTGAAATCTAGCGTAGAGCAAGTGTGCCAAAATTTAAAAATGGAATTCTAACGTAGAGAGAAATCTTAGATGTAAAACCACTGAAATCAAGCATTCCAAATGAAGAAATCTGAAAGCCATGATTGGGAACGTGGGTTGCATGCATGGGAAGGTGGGTTGCATGTTTAAGAGGCCAGGTTGCATGCTGGAGAGGCTATGTTGCATGCAGGGGAAGGCAGGTTGCATGATGGGCGAGGCAGGTTGTATGCATGGGAGGTCAGGTTGCATGCTGAATAGGCCATGTTGCATGCTACACAAGGCAGGTTGCATGCTGGTTGCATGATGGGCAAGGAAGGTTGCATGCACTGGGAGGCAGGTTGCATGCTGGGGAGGCCAGGTTGCATGCAGGTTGCATGCAGGGCAAGGCAGGTTGCATGCTGGACAAAGCAGGTTGCATGCAGGGGAGGCCAGGTTGCATGCTGAATATGCCATGTTGCATGCTAGACAATGCAGGTTGCATGCTGGTTGCATGATGGGCAAGGCAGGTTGCATGCAGTGGGAGGCAGGTTGCATGCTGGGGAAGGCAGGTTGCATGCTAAGCAAGCCCGGTTGCATGGTCTGCCAAGTTTTGAAATCTAACGTAGAGCGAAATGACAAATGTAAAAACTCCAAATTCAAGCATTCCAAAAAATGCTTGCAGGCAGAAGAAGGAGCACCACCACCACCTTCAGCAGCAGCAGCACCACAACCCGCACCAGCAGCAGCACCACCACCACCCCCCCCTGTAGCAGCAGCAGCACCGCCACCCCTGTAGCAGCAGCACCGCGCCCCCCTGTAGCAGCTGCAGCGCTGCCCCTCTGTAGCAGCAACACCACCCCCAGCAACAGCACCACCACAACCCGCCCCAGCAGCAGCACCGCCACCACCTCCCCCAGCGGCAGCGGCACCACCACCACCGCCCCAGCAGCAGCAGCACCTGCCACCTCCCCAGCCAGCAGCAGCAGCAGCACCGCCACCCGCCCCGGCCCGGCGGCTACCACCTCCCCAGCAGCAGCAGCACCGCCACCCCCCCCAGCGGTGGCACCACCACCCTGCCCCCAGCAGCATACAACCCCCAGCGGCAGCTGCGCCACCACCACCGCCTTCAGCAGCAGCAGCCTGCCCCCCTTCAGCAGCAGCAGCAGCACAACCCCCTTCAGCAGCAGCAGCACAACCGCCACCACCGCCTTCAGCAGCAGCAGCACCACCGCCACCAGGGTGGGTTACCAATGCCGAAAAAGAGGCCATGGTACCCACGTGTTCCCACGTCGTATCATGGGTACGTGCGTCTGGGTATGCTGTGGGTCAGGAGTACCCGCGTGGCCAGCATGCTGCTGAGGTCCTTCTTAGTCCCGGACACCGTGCCCCGTGGCTTCAACTTCCCCCTGATCGGGTGTTGAAGTCACTGATACTCCTGAGGGCTATCATGCACCCCCTGTCCCGTGGTGCATGGCTACCAAAGGAGGACAACCACGATGTTGAGTGTGCTTTCGACCTCTTGAAACGGGTCATCAAGAGCATGCAGGTAGCTCGCCTTCCCCAGCATGCAACCTGCCTTCTCCAGCATGCAACATGGCCTTCTCCAGCATGCAACATGGCCTGCCCAGCATGCAACCTGAGCAGGTGGGGACGTGCAGCGCAATCCTTGAATGACATTCCACCCGTGCGTTTTTTGCAGGCAGAAGGACTAGCACCACCAGCTGCAGCACCACCAATAGCGCCATCACCAGCTACACCATCAACAGCGGCAGTAGAAGCAGCAGCGGCAGAAGCAGCAGCAGAACTGCTAGCTGCCCAGCTGGTTTCGGGGGCAAAGCAATCTTCCCGCACTTTACGCACACCAGTGGAGCGCCTGTTCACGGACGACGCCAAGCGCCAGGAGTGGAAGGACACGAATTTGAAGGACCTCCTTCAGGTACGACTGTAGTAGCCCTATTCCAGCGGTAAACATGTCATCATGCTGCTCATATTTTTGATTTTGAGTGTGGTATTTTCTGTGGATTCTTGCAGTCGTTTAAGGGCTACAAGCTCCTTCTCCACCCCGACAAAAAAAGAGTGAAGTTTCAACTACCAGAGGACGTTATGCTCGCGTACAACAACGTGACCGCCGTGGAGAGCGATGTCCGGGCTATGCAGCAAGGGTACACGTCCGCTCAAGCCATGCAAAGACAGGTACGCATGCAACCTGACCTCCCCAGCATGCAACCTGGTCTCCCCAGCATGCAACCTGGTCTCCCCAGCATGCAACCTGGCCTCCCCAGCATGCAACCTGACCTCCCCAGCATGCAACCTGCCTTCCACAGCATGCAACCTGGTCTCCCCAGCATGCAACCTGGCTTCTCCAGCATGCAACCCAGCCTTCCAAGCATGCAACCTGACCTC
>LGRX02010377.1:0-24562 GCA_001247695.2 Cymbomonas tetramitiformis | reverse complement strand
ATGAGATGTGCCCGCTAGCTGCGCCATGAGATGTGCCTGCTAGCTGCGTCTTGAGATGTGCCCGCTAGCTGCGTCATGAGATGTGCGCGCTAGCTGCGTCATGAGATGTGCCCGCTAGCTGCGTCATGAGATGTGCCTGCTAGCTGCGTCATGAGATGTGCCCGCTAGTCATAAAACAAGTTACAATTCTTTCGGATTGAAATGACACATTCATCATTCATACTTCTTTATCATACCAAGTCTCTGAATAGTGTTTGCCCAAAAATGAAATGGGCACCATAGAGATAAGTGATCATGTGCTGAAAAATATACACATATCACTAGGCAATGCCATGTTCTATTCATAATGAAATGACATATCAACCATCCACCAACTACGAAAATACAACTCGTAGTAAGTTGTTGTCATTACGGACACTTCTTGATTAACTTTCCATTAGCTTCGATACCAAAGTTAACTTCGGTACTGATTTCTTTGTTCATCATGACAATCAGTATCCAGAACCATTGGGTACACTATAGTGACCCTGAAATGACAAAGTATGTGGGCTGCAACCCAACGACTGCATTTGACATCATCTGGCATTTGCCACATTCAAAAACGTCAGGCATATTGCCAATATGACGTAGAGAAAATCAATGTTCAGACTGACATTGTTACCTCTAAAACATTCGATGAGTAATCTCAGTCTGATTCTCTATCAAACCATTTTTCACATAACATAATGATTGAATTACATCCTCCATCACCATCTGATTGGTTTGATACATCTCTTTTTGCGAGGGGGAGGAAGAGTATAGATTCATTCATTTTCATACAGCTGCCACAAATTGATTTTCATCATTGTGATTTTGCTTGGAAGATTAAAAATCTTATCAAAAGTTCCAGCATCTGTGTATAGCAGTCATAAAGTTGATGACACGGTACATCATGCCGATTGAAACACCAAATGAAGTCTTATTTGACTTACTTACACATGAAGTTCATTATGAAGAAATCATAGATGCATATTTCTCCGGCTCTATCATTTATATGAAGAACATTGACATAGGAGAACAATGGTTTTTCAAATGTGGATAAGCTATATTGTAAGCTTACGACCATCACTTTGACGTCAACAGCCTGAGACGCTGATTGTCGAAATTCAAGAGTTGAAGGATTCGATGAATCAACCTGATACATGTGTTTGGATTGATGAATTGTTGATCCATGGTTTCTCCCCAAATCTGGAGAAGCTGGCACACAAGTTGTTCCCAATGTCTTGAGGAAAGCATCTGAGCAAAGGATTGCCAGTTGTGCCATCAGGCATCGAATTCCATTAACAGCAAAGCCGAGTGAGTAAATCCGCCACTCTAGCTATTTGCCCGTCATTCCTTCCAGGTTCATGACAAGAGACAATTCATCAAAGTCATACACCAATGCAAAAGTCACATGCATGGTTGCACAGTTTGTATCCGAATGCCATTCCATCAAGGTTGAGCATCTTGACAGTAACTCTGGCCAAGCAAAAGCCTTCCTGTCTTTGGATATCTTGAGCATTCTCATTTCCAACTGCATTATGGACTATCTAGGAAGCATCATGACTGTGCCTCGCCAGTACGCTAATCCTCAAAGCCGTATACTTGAGGCGAGCCTTATGAAATAGTGACCTTTGGCTTGTGGGGCGTCAACCCCTTATCAAATCCTGAACACTTGTTAACACCTGGATAAATTTATCATGATGCAACTTAAGTGGGATTATAAGTTCCACATAATCATATTGTCTACGTATGCTGAAAGCATAACTGCCGCATATGGTTACAATAGGTCGCAGCTTCTATAACATTGTGGCTTCTGAGTCAAAAGCTGATGACCAATGACTTTTGCCAATAATTGCTGACCTAATAATAATCAGGCCGTGGAAACATGCACCCAAGAGGTTTTCGTCCATCGGTCGTATATACATATATCAGGGCTGCATCCCAAGAACTGCAGGGCTGCATCCCAAGAACTGCGATGCGCCTTCGGTGCAATGGGCTGCATCCCGAGAACTGCAGGGTTATATCCCTAACATTTTTTACCCTGCATCAAATTGTAACAAACGCCGGCTCCTCATGGTACCGCGCCGGGTTTGTCCAGCTGGTGATACACGTGACAGAGATGACAGTATGACAGGTTCTGCCAAGATGACTGCTCGAGAGGTGCAGACCTGCCGGAGAAGATATGGTCGTTACTTGGTGACCAGAGAATGATAAGATGAAGATGACAGTGACCCCTCTGCCACTGACGTGTCAGTCAGAATGTGGTAAACGGTAACATTGTTAGCGCTGGCATGGAATAATGACTTTCCATTGGCCAGATGAAGATTTAAGGGCTAGAACCCGTTACAGTTTTGGGAAATGTGACAGAGCATTGAGAGATAAGTAAGCTCTGACCGAAGGTCAGACTAGTGGACTCATTATTGTTTTGCCTTCGCAAGTGCTAGGTGGCTGTTCGCATACCTACGCTAGAGTGCTAAGACAGTATGTTCTGCTCACAGCTTTTGTACACAATAATTCGTATTTTGTGGTGATTATACCAATCTTGACAAACATATTTTACTGCTGTTTTCATATCTTTTTCAAAACAATAATGTCCTGCGCGGAGCTGTTTTTTATTTCAGTGCTAATTCAGAAGTAGAGACCCTTTGGCGACAAGTCGGCACTCGCACTTAGAGTGCAATACCTCGTGCGCACGGTTGTATGCTGTCAATGCCAACCGGAAGTCCTCGTGATATCTGCAGCAGCAGGATATCGTGTCCCTCCGGGTAAGCCTGCGCACTTCCTTCGGCTTCTTCTGCTCGAAAGTCCTCAAGCCCACCTTCACATCAGGTTCCTTCTTCTTGAACCTTCTGAACACCTCCAGCTGCGTCATTTCCAGCCACTGCTTTGAGGCCTTTTCAACTCTCCCGTCTTCACGTCGAACCTGTATGACATCCCTTTTGCAGGTGGACACCCGCGTTATCCCTGGGCTGAGCCAGAAGTCCCTCACGGGGTCTTATTATTGCCCTAATAAGGCCTAGTAACTCTCCAAACATCATAAAACCTCCATTTAGATCGATTATGCATTTTCTTGCCGAACTTTTTGCGACGGCTTAGCTGCGTCATGAGATGTGCCCGCTAGCTGCGTCATGAGATGGCTGCCCGCTAGGCGCGCCATGAGATGTGCCCGCTTCGCGCGTCATGAATGTGCCGCTAAATTTGCGTCATTATATGTGCCCGTGAGCTGCATCATGAGATGTGCCCGCTAGGCGCGTCTTGAGATGTGCCCGCTAGGCTGCGTCATGAGATGTGCCCAGCTAGTTGCTTCATAAAAATGTGCCCGCTAGTCGCGTCATGAGATGTATCCACTACTGTTTGCGTCATGAGATGTGCGCGCTAGGCATTGCCATGAGAAGTGCCCGCTAGGCGCGTCATGAGATGTGCCCGCTAGGCTTTGCGTCATGAAAGTGCCCATAGGCGCGTCTTGGTTGCCCTTAGCTAAGTTATTAGATGTGCACGCTATTGCGTCATAGAGGATGTGCCCGCTAAGGCGCGTTATGAGATGTGCCCGCTATTTGCGTCATGAGATGTGCCCGCTAGGCGCGCCGCGCGGATGTGCCGCTAGGCGCGTCGCGAGATGTGCCCGCTAGGCTTTGCGTTATGAGATGTGCCCGCTAAATCGCGTCATGAGATGTGCCACTTCAAATTTGCGTCATGAGATGTGCCCGCTAGGCACGCGTCATGAATGTGCCCGCTAGTCTTTGCATCATGAATGTGCCGCTAAATGCGTCATGAGATGTGCGCGCTAGGCTTTGCGCCATGAGATGTGCCGCTAGGCTGCGTCATGAATGTGCCCGCTAGGCGTCATGAGATGTGCCCGCTAGTCGCCATGAGATATTGCCGCTATTTGCGCCATGAGATGTGCCGCTAGGCATTTGCGTCATGAATATGCCCGCTAAATTTTGCGGCATGAGATGTGCCCGCTAGTTGCGTCGCCGAGATGTGCCCGCTAATTGCGTCATGAAGATGTCGCCCTTCGTGCGCCATGAGATGTGCCTGCTAGCTGCGTCTTGAGATGTGCCCGCTAGCTGCGTCATGAGATGTGCGCGCTAGCTGCGTCATGAGATGTGCCCGCTAGCTGCGTCATGAGATGTGCCTGCTAGCTGCGTCATGAGATGTGCCCGCTAGTCATAAAACAAGTTACAATTCTTTCGGATTGAAATGACACATTCATCATTCATACTTCTTTATCATACCAAGTCTCTGAATAGTGTTTGCCCAAAAATGAAATGGGCACCATAGAGATAAGTGATCATGTGCTGAAAAATATACACATATCACTAGGCAATGCCATGTTCTATTCATAATGAAATGACATATCAACCATCCACCAACTACGAAAATACAACTCGTAGTAAGTTGTTGTCATTACGGACACTTCTTGATTAACTTTCCATTAGCTTCGATACCAAAGTTAACTTCGGTACTGATTTCTTTGTTCATCATGACAATCAGTATCCAGAACCATTGGGTACACTATAGTGACCCTGAAATGACAAAGTATGTGGGCTGCAACCCAACGACTGCATTTGACATCATCTGGCATTTGCCACATTCAAAAACGTCAGGCATATTGCCAATATGACGTAGAGAAAATCAATGTTCAGACTGACATTGTTACCTCTAAAACATTCGATGAGTAATCTCAGTCTGATTCTCTATCAAACCATTTTTCACATAACATAATGATTGAATTACATCCTCCATCACCATCTGATTGGTTTGATACATCTCTTTTTGCGAGGGGGAGGAAGAGTATAGATTCATTCATTTTCATACAGCTGCCACAAATTGATTTTCATCATTGTGATTTTGCTTGGAAGATTAAAAATCTTATCAAAAGTTCCAGCATCTGTGTATAGCAGTCATAAAGTTGATGACACGGTACATCATGCCGATTGAAGCATCAAATGAAGTCTTATTTGACTTACTGACACATGAAGTTCATTATGAAGAAATCATAGATGCATATTTCTCCGGCTCTTTCATATTATATGAAGGGCACTGACATAGGAGAACGATGGTTTTTCAAATGTGAATAAGCTATATTGTAAGCTTACGACCATCACTTTGACGTCAACAGCCTGAGATGCTGATTGTCGAAATTCAAGAGTTGAAGGATTCGATGAATCAACCTTGATACATGTGTTTTGATTGATGAATTGTTGATCCATGGTTTCTCCCCAAATCTAGAGAAGCTGGCACACAAGTTGTTGCCAATGTCTTGAGGAAAGCATCTGAGCAAAGGATTGCCAGTTGTGCCATCAGGCATCGAATTCCATTAACAGCAAAGCCGAGTGAGTAAATCCGCCACTCTAGCTATTTGCCCGTCATTCCTTCCAGGTTCATGACAAGAGACAATTCATCAAAGTCATACACCAATGCATAAGTCACATGCATGGTTGCACAGTTTGTATCCGAATGCCATTCCATCAAGGTTGAGCATCTTGACAGTAACTCTGGCCAAGCAAAAGCCTTCCTGTCTTTGGATATCTTGAGCATTCTCATTTCCAACTGCATTATGGACTATCTAGGAAGCATCATGACTGTGCCTCGCCAGTACGCTAATCCTCAAAGCCGTATACTTGAGGCGAGCCTTATGAAATAGTGACCTTTGGCTTGTGGGGCGTCAACCCCTTATCAAATCCTGAACACTTGTTAACACCTGGATAAATTTATCATGATGCAACTTAAGTGGGATTATAAGTTCCACATAATCATATTGTCTACGTATGCTGAAAGCATAACTGCCGCATATGGTTACAATAGGTCGCAGCTTCTATAACATTGTGGCTTCTGAGTCAAAAGCTGATGACCAATGACTTTTGCCAATAATTGCTGACCTAATAATAATCAGGCCGTGGAAACATGCACCCAAGAGGTTTTCGTCCATCGGTCGTATATACATATATCAGGGCTGCATCCCAAGAACTGCAGGGCTGCATCCCAAGAACTGCGATGCGCCTTCGGTGCAATGGGCTGCATCCCGAGAACTGCAGGGTTATATCCCTAACATTTTTTACCCTGCATCAAATTGTAACAAACGCCGGCTCCTCATGGTACCGCGCCGGGTTTGTCCAGCTGGTGATACACGTGACAGAGATGACAGTATGACAGGTTCTGCCAAGATGACTGCTCGAGAGGTGCAGACCTGCCGGAGAAGATATGGTCGTTACTTGGTGACCAGAGAATGATAAGATGAAGATGACAGTGACCCCTCTGCCACTGACGTGTCAGTCAGAATGTGGTAAACGGTAACATTGTTAGCGCTGGCATGGAATAATGACTTTCCATTGGCCAGATGAAGATTTAAGGGCTAGAACCCGTTACAGTTTTGGGAAATGTGACAGAGCATTGAGAGATAAGTAAGCTCTGACCGAAGGTCAGACTAGTGGACTCATTATTGTTTTGCCTTCGCAAGTGCTAGGTGGCTGTTCGCATACCTACGCTAGAGTGCTAAGACAGTATGTTCTGCTCACAGCTTTTGTACACAATAATTCGTATTTTGTGGTGATTATACCAATCTTGACAAACATATTTTACTGCTGTTTTCATATCTTTTTCAAAACAATAATGTCCTGCGCGGAGCTGTTTTTTATTTCAGTGCTAATTCAGAAGTAGAGACCCTTTGGCGACAAGTCGGCACTCGCACTTAGAGTGCAATACCTCGTGCGCACGGTTGTATGCTGTCAATGCCAACCGGAAGTCCTCGTGATATCTGCAGCAGCAGGATATCGTGTCCCTCCGGGTAAGCCTGCGCACTTCCTTCGGCTTCTTCTGCTCGAAAGTCCTCAAGCCCACCTTCACATCAGGTCCCTTCTTCTTGAACCTTCTGAACACCTCCAGCTGCGTCATTTCCAGCCACTGCTTTGAGGCCTTTTCAACTCTCCCGTCTTCACGTCGAACCTGTATGACATCCCTTTTGCAGGTGGACACCCGCGTTATCCCTGGGCTGAGCCAGAAGTCCCTCACGGGGTCTTATTATTGCCCTAATAAGGCCTAGTAACTCTCCAAACATCATAAAACCTCCATTTAGATCGATTATGCATTTTCTTGCCGAACTTTTTGCGACGGCTTAGCTGCGTCATGAGATGTGCCCGCTGGGCTTCGCGTCAGCGAGATGTGCCTCGCTAGTCGCGCCATGAGATGTGCCTGCCAGTCGTCATGAGATGCCTGGGTCGTCGCCAGGTGTGCCCGTGAGTCGTATCATGAGATGCCCGCTAGTCGCGTCTTGAGATGGCCCTGCTAGTCGTTGTCATGGCGCCCGCTAGTTGTTTTATAAAATGTGCCCGCTAGTCGTGTCATGAGATGTATCCACTAGTCAAGGTCATGAGATGTGCGCTAGCCGTACATGAGAAGTGCCCGCTAGCCGTTGTCATGAGATGCCCGCTAGTCGCTGTCATGAGAAGTGCCTCGCTGGGCCGCGTCTTGGAGATGTGCCCATAGCTAAGTTATTAGATGTGCCTGCCGCGGTTATGAGATGTGCCCGCTAGTCGCGTTATGAGATGTGCCCGCTAGTCTGTCATGAGATGTGCCCGCTAGTCGCTATGAGATGTGCCCGCTAGTCGTTGTCATGGATGTGCCCAGCCGCAGCAGGAGATGTGCCCGCTAGCCGTCATGAGATGTGCCCAAGTAGTCGCGTCATGAGATGCCCAAGCAATGCTAAGCCGCGAGATGTGCCTGCTAGTCGACGGCGAGATGTGCCCGCTAGCCGCGTCAGCGAGATGTGCTTGCCGCGCGCGAGATGTGCCCGCTGGTCGGCGGCTTATGGAGATGCGCCTGCTAGTCGTCATGAGATGTGCCCTGCCAGCCGCGCCATGAGATGTGCCCGCTAGCCGCGCTATGAGATGTGCCCGCTAGTCGTGTCATGAGATATGCCTGCTAGTCGCGTGGCATGAGATGTGCCCGCTAGTCGTGTCATGAGATGTGCCCATAGTCATGTCATGAGATGTGCCCGCTAGCTGCGCCATGAGATGTGCCTGCTAGCTGCGTCTTGAGATGTGCCCGCTAGCTGCGTCATGAGATGTGCGCGCTAGCTGCGTCATGAGATGTGCCCGCTAGCTGCGTCATGAGATGTGCCTGCTAGCTGCGTCATGAGATGTGCCCGCTAGTCATAAAACAAGTTACAATTCTTTCGGATTGAAATGACACATTCATCATTCATACTTCTTTATCATACCAAGTCTCTGAATAGTGTTTGCCCAAAAATGAAATGGGCACCATAGAGATAAGTGATCATGTGCTGAAAAATATACACATATCACTAGGCAATGCCATGTTCTATTCATAATGAAATGACATATCAACCATCCACCAACTACGAAAATACAACTCGTAGTAAGTTGTTGTCATTACGGACACTTCTTGATTAACTTTCCATTAGCTTCGATACCAAAGTTAACTTCGGTACTGATTTCTTTGTTCATCATGACAATCAGTATCCAGAACCATTGGGTACACTATAGTGACCCTGAAATGACAAAGTATGTGGGCTGCAACCCAACGACTGCATTTGACATCATCTGGCATTTGCCACATTCAAAAACGTCAGGCATATTGCCAATATGACGTAGAGAAAATCAATGTTCAGACTGACATTGTTACCTCTAAAACATTCGATGAGTAATCTCAGTCTGATTCTCTATCAAACCATTTTTCACATAACATAATGATTGAATTACATCCTCCATCACCATCTGATTGGTTTGATACATCTCTTTTTGCGAGGGGGAGGAAGAGTATAGATTCATTCATTTTCATACAGCTGCCACAAATTGATTTTCATCATTGTGATTTTGCTTGGAAGATTAAAAATCTTATCAAAAGTTCCAGCATCTGTGTATAGCAGTCATAAAGTTGATGACACGGTACATCATGCCGATTGAAACACCAAATGAAGTCTTATTTGACTTACTTACACATGAAGTTCATTATGAAGAAATCATAGATGCATATTTCTCCGGCTCTATCATTTATATGAAGAACATTGACATAGGAGAACAATGGTTTTTCAAATGTGGATAAGCTATATTGTAAGCTTACGACCATCACTTTGACGTCAACAGCCTGAGACGCTGATTGTCGAAATTCAAGAGTTGAAGGATTCGATGAATCAACCTGATACATGTGTTTGGATTGATGAATTGTTGATCCATGGTTTCTCCCCAAATCTGGAGAAGCTGGCACACAAGTTGTTCCCAATGTCTTGAGGAAAGCATCTGAGCAAAGGATTGCCAGTTGTGCCATCAGGCATCGAATTCCATTAACAGCAAAGCCGAGTGAGTAAATCCGCCACTCTAGCTATTTGCCCGTCATTCCTTCCAGGTTCATGACAAGAGACAATTCATCAAAGTCATACACCAATGCAAAAGTCACATGCATGGTTGCACAGTTTGTATCCGAATGCCATTCCATCAAGGTTGAGCATCTTGACAGTAACTCTGGCCAAGCAAAAGCCTTCCTGTCTTTGGATATCTTGAGCATTCTCATTTCCAACTGCATTATGGACTATCTAGGAAGCATCATGACTGTGCCTCGCCAGTACGCTAATCCTCAAAGCCGTATACTTGAGGCGAGCCTTATGAAATAGTGACCTTTGGCTTGTGGGGCGTCAACCCCTTATCAAATCCTGAACACTTGTTAACACCTGGATAAATTTATCATGATGCAACTTAAGTGGGATTATAAGTTCCACATAATCATATTGTCTACGTATGCTGAAAGCATAACTGCCGCATATGGTTACAATAGGTCGCAGCTTCTATAACATTGTGGCTTCTGAGTCAAAAGCTGATGACCAATGACTTTTGCCAATAATTGCTGACCTAATAATAATCAGGCCGTGGAAACATGTACCCAAGAGGTTTTCGTCCATCGGTCGTATATACATATATCAGGGCTGCATCCCAAGAACTGCAGGGCTGCATCCCAAGAACTGCGATGCGCCTTCGGTGCAATGGGCTGCATCCCGAGAACTGCAGGGTTATATCCCTAACATTTTTTACCCTGCATCAAATTGATATGACAGGAGCAGGAATTGATCCTTCCTTGCTAAGGTGTAGTGAGCCTTGTATAAATCATACCCTTACACAGATACGCATATGCGGGTACCAATATCTGTGAAAAACTGCTAATGCTACCTTTGCCAAGACCGTGGTTTGTCATCGGATTCTGTGGCCAGTCATCCGAAGCTACCGGAGATATCGACTGAGGTTGACGGAGTTGTGATCCTAAGTTGTGCTTGACAACCATAACTAAATAAATTTCACATTAGTACGTGGCGAATCCATTCTCACTCATCGCGATAGATGTTCGTCAAAGCGTGCGTACTGGACACAAACATTGAGGAGTTGAGCAGACCGGTTGAGGATTGTAAGTCCGATTCCGTTAAGCAGGGCCACTCCGTTGCATTAAAACAAGCCCCCGGTGAAATAACTCCGGAAAAATCCAAAGGGATACCACAGGGCTCCCCGTGACCGCCTGTGAACCTCCAAAGTAGCTTCAGGAGGGGAGGAAGGGTTGGGTGCATTAATATATAATAACTGTGGAAACATGTACCTAAGGGTTTTCGTCGATCAGTTGTATATATAAGGCCGAGAATCTTTCGATTAATGAGAAATTGTTAATTCGTGGGGTCATCGTTCGCAAAGGCGTCGACGGCTAGCGCAAATAATCCGTAACGTACACTTCGGATGCTTTGAATCGTCACTCTGACGCACGATACGTGTGGATCAATCAGTAATCCAGCGTCAATCTGTATCAAGAAACGCAATTCATTGAACCTTGAAACGTCACTCTGAAATACGATACGAACTTCAAAGGGGGCTACATCCTAAGAACTGTAAGGTGAGGGACTAAAGTGGACTCAGTTCCCCCCAATAACCTAAAAACACCATGAGGGACGCCTCAAATCGGTGTAAGAAGACTGGTACCAGCAAACAACAACAACAATACGGATTTTAAAATTACGGCTCGAATAGATGAGTACGTCGTGAGATATGATCAGAATGGTAAATGACCCGCCAGTTTGTAGACATAACCCCAAATACTATAGGTGGCCCCGGGCCGGTTTGGGGCCGATGTACATTTTCGACCGGGCCGGTCGGACCGGTTACGGGCCGTTGGCGTGTATGGATATGGGTCCGGTGCTTATTTTGGCTTGTTTGGATCACTGCTCGGCTGCCTCGCCGAAGATAGACTCGTGTACTTTCTTAAGGGGGAGAGTTGTGCCAGGAGGTATTTGAATTACCTGCCTGTCATGCATCATCTGATCGAATATGACCCAATGCTGTAATTAGGCGGGAATTTAGCAGTGGGATGAGATCAGAATGATAGATGTCGAATTGAGACTGAGACCAGAATAACTCCAGTAAGAAGATTGGTATAAAGGGAGCCGACAAGGATGGCGGCGACAGTTTCCCTTTCCAGTACATTTGAGTTACCAGCTCTTAATCATGTTCCCGTGCCAGACCGGAGTGTTAGCACAGTGCCAGACCGGAGTGTTAGCACAACCCTTACTTACCTTTATATTCCGCATACCTTATACTGATCTCTATACCGTCTCTCTCTTGCTATGTGATAATGCCTGCTGTGCATATATCACCGATCTACTGTATGATAACTACTTCGACATCACCAATTCGGTCGTCGTAACCGAATACAACCTCCGATTAATATATGCCCACACATATAATGTAACCCCGGGACAAGAAATTACAGCGGTCATTCGCAGGTGTCCCACGCACACGCCACCAGCCCATTTCAATAGCACCCTCATCGTGCCCTATTCGAAAAAGGGAAACCGTGACCTGTTGCGGTTGTAGTTGCACCGGCGGCTCCAGGCGTTAAAAAATACATCGGCAATTTTGAAAAATCCCATTAAACACACGTGAGTAGATACACGTATGAGGCGCACCTTTGCATCTAACGCACGTTACGTCGCGTGACGAAGCGCACTGCGTGCTTCCGTGTCTCCCTCGCGAAATAATATCGAAGTTTTTCTTTCTTTTCACACCAAACCTTTCTCCAGGTATTATATCAATATATCTTAGCAGTATTTCGCACCCTCTGCGGCGAAAAGGTTTGGTAACACGAACTCCCAAAGCCCTTGTGCAATACCGTTCGTTAGCCGCTCTCACGCGTTCTGGGAACACGCATCGCAGTGTTTCGGTTCGCGTTTCGGTTCGCGGATTTCGATCAAACCTCCCTCGTGGTTCGCGATGAAGACGCAAAATAGCGTTCCATTTTTATAATAACACAATCGCTCTGAGCCGATTCATGAACGGGGATCGCCACGCGTCGTCTTTGTTACACGAGCGCTCCGCAACGGGGGGTTACGGGGAACAGTCGATTACGCGTTTGGAACTGTATGACGATTTCCAGATGCCGCCTCTGCAGCTCCAAATCCCCCCTCCCTCCCCAAACGTTTTCCATTTTTTCAAATTCAACACCCTATAATACTTGTTGGAATACAAGGGATTCCAAGGTAGGATATCGGGATATTTCTTTAATGCTTACTTATCAGAATTGACAACACCCGGATGGGCTGTCTGCTATAACAAAATTCGTAAAACAAACAGGAGAGCTTGTTCAGTTCCTTAAGTAACAGTAACTGTCGGCTCGAATCCCCTCGGCTCAGCTCGGCTCACCTCGGCTCACCTCAGATTCGAATCTCACTAGGAGGTCACATGGCAGTCACTTCTTAATCGATTCCTAAACCTCTGCAGTTGTCGGACTGCAGGTGCCAATCAGCTGCCTGTCTCACCTCCGAATGATTACAGACGTGCTCATGTGGCAAGAACTGTGGTTCTCCTGTTTCCCCTCCAGTTATGTTCGACTGTTCGAGTCTGGGCTGGTTTCCCACCATTTCTGAATGGTTTCCCACCAATTCTCTCAAGTCTGATCTATCATAGGTGCAGATAATCAAATGTCACATATAGATCAGTCAGTTCTGTCAGTCACCTCTGTCAGTTCTGTCAGTCACCTCGGTCATACATTTCGGCCATTTGGTCATACTGGTGACTGTCATCATTTCTGGCTGGTGACTGTCATCGTTTCTGCCGCTCGTCACCCTGACACGTCTGTCACTCCGACTCGCGTTCTACCCTAGTACAATGGCGCATCCATGATGTATTTGCTCAGCACCGGGTGCGACCCTGTACTGATGGAAATGCTGCCTTCAACTCCCGGCGAGTGCTGGTCAAGCTTAAAACAGCTATTGTGGACAGGCAGAAAGAGTACTACGTGGACCGAATCCTGGCAAGAAGGGGTTCGACACGTGCGGGGCCAGGAGGTAGTAGAATGGAAAGTCCGCTGGTTGGGACTCTCCCGCGAGTGCGATCAATGGCGATCCCGCAAGGATCTGGAGCACGGAGGCCCCTTGCAACCCCTTCCCGAGTTCGAGAAGGCTCGACTGGAAAGAGAGGAGCAAGACCGCCTACAGGCGGGGGACCGGCGCCAATTAAAAGCAGAGCAATGTCGAGAGGGGCAAGTGACCGCCCTGGAGACTGCGGGTACCTGGGAAAAACTGGTAGAAGATATTGAGACCCCCCAAGGGCCCTGTCTCCCCCACGAGATCTTCGATGACCAGGCAAACGCCTTCGTAGTGGAGCCAGGGCAGCTCCTAGCCTACGCCCGATCAACCGGTGCTAACACTCGGCCTCCTCGACTCCTATTTCTCTTCAGTGGCACATGGTCGGTTGAGAGGACTTTCCGGGACAAGTTCCCAGATGCGGAATGCGTAATGGTGGATTCGGACCCAACTGGACCAATGTCGGGAGCAGGATTGGTTACGAGGCGCCCTTTCCCCCTTCCTGGAGCGCCCTCTGGGGGCTGCGCAAGGAGCTGGAGGCCCCGAGTGGAAGGGGGTAACTGAGGGGCGGCACGGGCTGGAATGCATGTTCGATGCGCTGGGAACCGTGGAGATCGTGGACTTCAAGGAAATCCTACGGCATGTAGTTGGCCCCCACGGGGTTGTGAGTCAACAAGGGAAGTCCAAAGGTACATGAGATTATGCAACAGCCGTCATGAGGGTGGGGATGGAGAAATCACGAAAATAATTATCACAACTCGCGGTAGTAAATTATTAGGCAGTGGGTGTGATATGATTGTGCACACGTGGAAGCAGGGGCAATGATGCGATGGGCACGTCGGTAGGTGGACTTGTGCCATCGAATCAGGGGGCTTGGGAGGTAGGCGAGAATACTTTTGACACTCAAGCGGTCGGGGTAGCTATGGCTGGGGAAGAGGGGGCTGAGGATAATCGGGTGTGAGGTGGTCGACGCTTGACGATGGAGAGCAATTCCCCGCCTGAGGGGTTAAACAATTGGCACGTCATACGTAGAGTTACACAGCTCTCTTTTAGCCTTTTGAGTTACAATGTTGTACAGCCCTCTCAGATTAACATGTCTCCATTCTTGGCATGCTGACATGGACTCCTTTCACTTTGCGACACTGTAAATGTTATGCTGACATGAACTGGTACTTCCTCAAAACCAGTACTCATCTGCATGTCAGCATAAGGGAGTGTACTGTTGCATCTGTCATACTGAATCACAGTTGTGCTGATGTGGACTTCAGACTGCCGACTAATTTCCCACCAATTTACCATCTTTCTCGCTCAGTGCGCTTCAGCTTTCCGCCATTATACGTTTTGACAGATTCAGTCAGACTTCGTCATCTGTCATACTCAGTCTGTTTAGTGGTGTGCTCATTTACTGTTATCACATACGTCATCATGTCATACTGTCCGTCATGCGTCATTTTCAGTCTGACCTTCTGGCTTATGCGTTCGTACGGTATGCCAACTTGCCCTGGCACAGAGGGTATGCGCATGACTGACTGGCCATGACGTGTATCGGCCGTAATTTGTAAGTGAATGGGGGGAAACAAGTTCCTTGAAACGTTGAAAGAGGGATGCGGTGGTCACCGATCCGAGGAATCTTAGAAGCCAGTTTTTGTTGACGGCTCTAAGAAGATAGTACAATCTACTTTCTCTGGGGGCAGGCGTAACAGCTGTGCACCTCCGAATATCACGCTTCCGTCCGATGGGAAGAGTCGCATTTTTTTCTTTTCTTTTCTTTCTTCTTTCTCAAGGATTCATTCATTTGATTTGAGTAGTTTCTCATCCGCTCAAACGAGTCGGCACCACAACTACAAACACATACCTTTCATATATCTGAATACATATCTCGATACTAACATGTGCGGACGGTTCGTGCTGGTGGAAAACGCACACTTGTGCATCAAACGTCAAGACAGGGCGAGCTTCTAAAGGCCATCCAGAGCCTTAAGCAACGAAACTTAGACCCACAAATCGGATATTTCGGACGGTCAGGGTTTCGTCTGTCCGCTACTCTACGATGGACCAGCAACAGTCCAGCCCCGATTGAAATGATTGAGAATCAGAATGTACGCAGTTTGAGGAGTGAATGTCAAGCAGGTCGTGTCACGAGCTCGCGTTGTGATGGATCCGGGATCGTGACGACGATGGATGGCTCCTATCAGTGGGCATTTCCAAGGGGCGCGGGCTACCAAGTTTATTTCGTATTTCATCCATATTTCCATGTGCAGCCGTGTAAATATCGATATAACCATTCTACTTGGGCAGGGCATCTGGATTGTCAGTGGTTTCTAGTATAATCAGAGTCACCAACACACTCGCTCTTCCTCAGCTTCGCATACCCTTTGCATCTGAGCTGTTTGGTGAGGCATCTAAGATCCGTGACCAGTATCTTCTCGAGCTCGGCAGCTTGACGAAACATGGCAGGGTCTACGCTCACTTCCACATCGAACGTGCGCGCATCGGGGTCATCTAGCCATAAAGACGCACCCCGCTACGGAGGCATCTGCAGCACGTGTACTGCACACTCATGAAATCGCACATCCTCTAGGCATGCCTTCTGGCGTAGCTGTGCAAACCACCTTAGAACTTCATGGGCCGGTGCAACTAGAATGCCTGGATTCTGGTCGGGTACTTGGAAGGGCGATGACAGTGAATCCAATAAGCACTTCACGCCTTCTTTCACCGTAGACGTGCCAGGTGCATCTGAATGCTTTCCCCAACCTGTGACTATTTCCATTTTGTAAGCGGGATGACTTTTTCGATTCACATAGCACGATTCTTCGACGGCTGACAGCCATATGAGCGTCAGACATTTGGCACTTCCTGAAGAAGTGCCGTGCAGATCAAGGAAACTTGAGTTTCCGGATAAAGAGAAGCCAGAAGGTAGACTGTCGAAGGGGAACATATTCTCAGCAACATTAATGGCATTTGCAAATTGCCCATCAACCCAAAGCACATTCAACAATCTGTTGAAGGTGCTCACGTTGGGCTTCACCCCCGACTTCTTCATGCCAGCAAACACCTCCAGCGCCTGCTCCCACTGCCCACCCGTCTCGCAGACATTGATGAACTTGCTGTAGGTGATCACGTTGGGCTCCACCCCCGCCTCCTTCATGCCAGCAAACACCTCCAGCGCCTTCTCCCATTGCTCGCCCTTCCCGCACGCGCTGATGAGGCTGTTGTAGGTCGTCACGTTGGGCTCCACCCCAGCCTCCTTCATGCCAGCAAACACCTCAAGCGCCTTCTCCCACTGCCCATCCAACGTGCAGACACTGATGAGGCTGTTGAAGGTCCTCGCGCGTTGGGCTCCACCCCCCGCCTCCTTCATGTACAGCAAACACTCTCAAACGCCTTCTTCCTTACTGCCTACCCGTCTTGCAGACACTGATGAGGCTGTTGAAGGTCTCCTCGCGCTGGGCTTCACCCCGCCTCTTCATGCCAGCAAACACCTCAAGCGCCTTTCTCCCCACTGCCTGCTCTTTCGCAGACACCGAGTGAGCCTGCCGTAGGTGATCCCGTTGGGCTTCACCCCCGCCTCCTTCATGCCAGCAAACACCTCCAGCGCCTTTTCCCACTGCCCGCCCTTCCCGCATGCCTTGATGAGGCTGTTGAAGGTGCTCACGCTGTCTTCACTCCCGGCTTCACTCCCGCCTTCATGCCAGCAAACACCTCCAGCTTTCTCCCACTGCCCGCCTCCTTTCCCCGGCAGATATCGATGAGGCTGTAGAAGGTGCTCATAAGCTGGGCTCCACTCCCGCTCCTTCTTATGCCAGCAACATCAAACTGCGCTTTCTTCTCCCACTGCCCGCCTCCTTCTCATTCACACTGATGAGCTGTTGTATCGCCACGTTGGGCTCCATTCCCTCCTTCTTCATGCCAGCAAACACCTCCAGCGCCTTCTCCGACTGCCCGCCCTTCTCGCAGACACTGATGAGGCTGTTGTAGGTCGTCACGTTGGGCTCCACCCCCGCCTTCTTCATGCTAGCAATTACCATCTCCAACTGCCTGCCCTTCTCGCACGCCTTGATGAGCTTGCTGTAGGTGATCACGTTGGGCTCCGCCCACTGCTCCGCCCCCGGCTCCTTCATGCCTTCAAACACCTTCAGCGCCTTCTCCCACTGCCCCTCAAACGCCATCTCTAAATGCTTAGCCTTCCCGCACACACGGATGAGGCTGCTGTAGGCATTCATGTCAGGCTCCATCCCCGCCTCCTTCATGCGAGCAAACAACGCCAACGCCTTTCTCCATCGTTTCTCCGCCTTTCTCGCCGCAATGATCCGCAAGAAGCGCCGCTCCTCACGAGCCCCTGCCAGCCGAGTCTTCTCAGCCGGTTGCGCCGCGCCGGGAATCCCCTCCCCGGTAGAGCCCCGGGCCGCCTCCTGCGACGCGCACGAGAGACGCGCCTCCCTGCAGCCTGCCCGCCGCCACACACATCCTCCCTGAGTCAGATTCTCCTCAAAGTCACTTGCTCACTCGCGTCTCCTCACCCTCATCAAATCCATCTTCCCCCCACAGAGGCGCGTCCAAAGCACTCTGCGGACGAACGAGATGCATTTCAAGACAACCTACCCTCACAGGCTAAGGATGCAGCTTGATAGCCTGGCACATGAATAGCCTGACATTAGAGAGGCCCCATCTCTCCCGCCTCCCCTCCCCTCCCAACCCTCCCCTTCCTCCCTGCCTCCCAACCCTCCCTCCCACCCTCCTCCCTCCCCCTCCCCTATCCCCCTCCTTCCCTCCCTCCCTCCCTGGGGGGCCCTCCCTCCTCCTCCCTCCCCCTCCCCCTCCTTCCTCCCTCCCCTTCTGGGGGGGGGGCCTCCCTCCCTCTCCCTCCTCCCTCCCTCCTCTCCTCTCCCTCCCTCCCCCCTCCCCCTCCCTCCTCCTTTCCTCCCTCCTCCTTTCCTCCCCAAAGACCGGTTTGTTTGTGCTTCGGGGTGGGCCTTCCCGGGAGTCTACAAGAGTCCTGGGTATCTACAAGTCTATGAGGTCACGGGGCGGCTCACCTCTTGCCAACGAGGGCGCCGAGGTATTCCGATGACCAAGCCGCAGCCTGCAAACTCTGCACCTCCCCACCTTGGCGCCATCACATCACAAATGCTGCGAGCGTCGTCTCAGCTCACCAGGAACCCGCGCCTCGGTGCCTTGGGCCACGTGCTGCCCTTCTCATCTTAACTCGTTAAGCGCGCCGGGAAGGCTGGGCTCCAAGCTTTCTTGCGCCTGAGGAGCCGGGTTCGAGGGCTGCTGGCGCCGGAAGAGTCAGGTTTGAGGATCCCTGGCACCGGAGGAAACAGGCTCGAGGCTTCCTGAAGTCGAAGAAGTCAGGCTCGAGAGGGCTCTGGTGCCGGAGAAGCAAGTATCAATGCGAATGAGTTCCTAGTCCCTCGAGGTATCCCCGAACTCCACAACGCCCCCCTGCACCTCCAAGCCCCACGAGCCAGCCCCAAATGCCCCAATACGCTTGATTGCTTTTTCAAGCCCCTGGAAGAGATCCTGAACAGCCACACCCCCCATGCTGCACATCCAAACTCCACGATCAGGCGACCCGATCGTTGTGGTTTTGTTCAGCCAGGATTCCTGTTCGCTTTGTGCAGTGCGATCAGCACAGCAGAGAAGGGGGATATGGGCTCTGCGGTGCACGCAATCACCTGACGTGTTGCGTCGGCCTCCCAGCAGACAGGATGACGGGTTTTCGCGGAGAGCCTCCGCATGACAATCCAGCCGCACCCATAAGACCTAGCAGGCCGGCCGCCAGCATCCCGCACGTTGACTACCTGGGGAGCCCCCAGTTAGTTCCCAAAGTTGCACCCTACGTCAGGTCACCGTGACTGCCCCCTCCCGGGTCAGTGTGATGGCGGGGCGCCGAGCAAGAGATGCGAAGCGAGGTGCCAGATAGGCAGTACGGGGCGTCAAGCGGGGCCCAGGCAGTTGGCAGACTCTAAGGCGTATGCCCTGCAGCAGGTAGCCTTCGTTAGGACGGCGATAGGCGACTAGAATCCAGCGACTGTCGCGAGAGAGCAAGCTATGGCTGCGGGAAGCTCAAGTTGTGAGCGCGCCAGAGCTTCCCGCGGCGCAGTCCCGCGGGCAGCACCCAGGCCGCTCGCATCACCAACGCCGAAAATACAATTCAAACGAGCGCAAGAGAACTATGCTGCCCCCCTACAACTGCAAGTACAGAGAGGAACATCGTTTCTGGGTTGAGGGGGGGGGTAGAGGGACTCACGATTTACCACGGTATTGCACGTGTTTTTGGTGGTACTCTATCTATACAGTAAGGGCGAGGTGAACGCCGCCCGCACGACTGCCCCCGTTGAAAGCCCCTCGCGTCAGGCTGTACGTTACACGCTATCCACGACGGAAGATGAACAGCTCCTGTACCGGAACGTCATACACACACGTGTTTCGATGAGTGTGAGTATCCAGTTGCCATGCACGGGTTTGCAAAAAACACTCTCGTCTGTCGTGTGCACCCATGAAGGTCTCGCCCGGTTCTTCGTTCTAGGAACTGATTCTTTTTCTTCCTGAATGCCGTCGCGTGATATGACGATGACGTGACATGACAATGACATGACATTCGATTGACACGCGTCAAGCGAAGGTCGCAAGCGAAGACTAGAGAGGCCAGCCGAAGTCGTCCGATGGTAACTTTTAGGGTATCCCCAATCCCGTTCGATCACCCCGATGAAGAATATATATAATACTAGGCGGATCGATCTCAAAAAGAGATCTCCACTAGGCCAGCCGACCGTAGGATCATATGCGCGACAGTGCTTCGCTTTTTGCGTCCCAACATGCCATGCCGTAACGCGTGGGTGGCGTCGCGGTGAATGTACGCGACTGCAGGGCACTGTCATCGCTAGCGTCTGGCGATCGTGAGATCGGAAGTTTGTCTGTGTCGCCCGTTGGGATTCGCGCTTTGCTGCTGCTGATTAAGTAAGGTAAGGTAAGGTACTAGGCCCGGTCGATCTTAAATTAAGATCTCCACTAGGCGCATCTGACGGTGGATGGGATTATTTATCTTGCCGACGTGGCGCACTCGAGAGATCCGAACATGAACATCGAGTCTGCCATTCCATTAATGATTTGATATTTCTCGATCCTCGCGTCTGCTATGCAATGTAAAAGCGAATCTATGAACATCGCGTCGGTTACGTCATATCATGATGTAATGACGCGATGATCATGAACATCGCGTCGGCCATGCGATGTTTAAATCATTTTCGCCATTACATCATATGACCGCAGGATCATGTGCGCGACAGTGCTTTGCCTTTTGCTTCCAGCATGCCATGCCATAACGCGTGGGTGGCGTCGCGATAAATGTACGCGACTGCAGTGGCACTGTCATCGTTAGCGCCTGGCGATCGTGAGATGAAACATTCGACTGTATCGCCCGTTGGGATTCGAGCTTTGCTGCTGCTGCTGCTGCTGCTGCTGCTGCTGATTGACTAAGGTAAGGTAAGGTAATTTGGTTTGGGTGAAGATTATAAAGGTCAGAGGTAGGTAAGGTAAGGTGATTTGGTTTGGGTGAAGATTATAAAGGTCAGAGGTAGGTAAGTAAGTAAGGTAAGTAAGGTAATTCGCTTCATGCCAAGACGATAAAGGTCAGAGGTCTAGGCGCTGTCGATCACAAATATGCGATCTCCACTAGGCGTCGATCTATTTGGACAGCACGGTTAATTACCATGCGATGTTAACATGGATATCGCCATTACATCATATGACCGCAGGATCATGTGCGCGACAGTGCTTTGCTTTTTGCTTCCCAGCATGCCATGCCATAACGCGTGGGTGGCGTCGTGGTACATACACGCGACTGTTGTGGCACTGTCATCGTTAGCGCCTCGCTGGCGATCGTGAGATCGAAAATTCGACTGCGTCGCCCGTTGGGATTCGAGCTTTGCTGCTGCTGCTGATTGACTAAGGTAAGGTACTAGGCGCTGTCGATCACAAATATGCGATCTCCACTAGGCGTCGATCTTTTTGGACAGCACGATGAATTACCATGCGATGTTAACATGGATATCGCCATTACATCATCTGACCGCAGGATCATGTGCGCGACAGTGCTTTGCTTTTTGCTTCCCAGCATGCCATGCCATAACGCGTGGGTGGCGTCGCGATAAATGTACGCGAATGCAGTGGCAGTGTCATCGCTAGCGTCTGTCGATCGTCAGATCGATAATTCGACTGCGTCGTTCGTTGGGATTCGAGCTTTGCTGCTGCTGCTGCTGATTAAGGTAAGGTACTAGGCGCTGTCGATCACAAATATGCGATCTCCACTAGGCGTCGATCTTTTTTGACAGCACCATTAATTACCATGCGATGTTAACATGGATATCGTTATTAAATCATATGACCGTAGGATCATGTGCGCGACAGTGCTTTGCTTTTTGCTTCCCAGCATGCCATGCCATAACGCGTGGGTGGCGTCGCGATAAATGTACGCGACTGCAGTGGCAGTGTCATCGCTAGCGTCTGTCGATCGTCAGATAGATAATTCGACTGCGTCGTTCGTTGGGATTCGAGCTTTGCTGCTGCTGCTGCTGATTAAGGTAAGGTACTAGGCGCTGTCGATCACAAATATGCGATCTCCACTAGGCGTCGATCTATTTGGACAGCACGGTTAATTACCATGCGATGTTAACATGGATATCGCCATTACATCATATGACCGCAGGATCATGTGCGCGACAGTGCTTTGCTTTTTGCTTCCCAGCATGCCATGCCATAACGCGTGGGTGGCGTGGCGATAAATGTACGCGACTGCAGTGGCAGTGTCATCGTTGGCGTCTGGCGATCGTGAGATTGATAATTCGACTGCGTCGCCCGTTGGGATTCGAGCTTTGCTGCTGCTGCTGCTGCTGCATGTAATACACTAGGCGCTGTCGATCACAAATATGCGATCTCCACTAGGCGTCGATCTATTTGGACAGCGCGATTAATTACCATGCGATGTTAACATGGATATCGCCATTACATCATCTGACCGCAGGATCATGTGCGCGACAGTGCTTTGCTTTTTGCTTCCCATCATGCCATGCCATAACGCGTGGGTGGCGTCGCGATGAATGTACGCGACTGCAGTGGCACTGTCATCGTTGGCGTCTGGCGATCGTGAGATCGATAATTCGACTGCGTCGCCCGTTGGGATTCGAGCTTTGCTGCTGCTGCTGCTGCTGCATGTAATACACTAGGCGCTGTCGATCACAAATATGCGATCTCCACTAGGCGTCGATCTTTTTGGACAGCGCGATTAATTACCATGCGATGTTAACATGGATATCGCCATTACATCATCTGACTGCAGGATCATGTGCGCGACAGTGCTTTGCTTTTTGCTTCCCAGCATGCCATGCCATAACGTGTGGGTGGCGTCGCGATAAATGTACGCGACTGCAGTGGCACTGTCATCGTTGGCGTCTGGCGATCGTGAGATCGATAATTCGACTGCGTCGCCCGTTGGGATTCGAGCTTTGCTGCTGCTGCTGCTGCTGCATGTAATACACTAGGCGCTGTCGATCACAAATATGCGATCTCCACTAGGCGTCGATCTTTTTGGACAGCACGGTTAATTACCATGCGATGTTAACATGGATATCGCCATTACATCATTTGACCGCAGGATCATGTGCGCGACAGTGCTTCGCTTTTTGCTTCCCAGCATGCCATGCCATAACGCGTGGGTGGCGTCGCGGTACATACACGCGACTGCAGTGGCAGTGTCATCGTTAGCGTCTGGCGATCGTGAGATCGAAAATTCGACTGTATCGCCCGTTGGGATTCGAGCTTTGCTGCTGCTGCTGCTGATTAAGGTAAGGTACTAGGCGGGGTCGATCTAAAAAGATCTCCACTAGACGACGGACCTCGCGTCGGCGCCACCCACCACCCTTTTTGTGTCTGTAGGAATGTGAAGCACAATTCAAAAGCTGCAGCAGCGCAAGGAAAAAGAGCAGAAGCGTTCGGCTGCCTGCAAGAAGTATCCACCCGTTTCAGCGCCCTGTTCTCTCTTCCGACGACTTGTGTTTGGTACAGCAAGCATCGCCTCGGGTTGCTTGCTCGCAATCCCCCTCGTCGCCGTTGTGTTGTGGTGCGAGTTCCGCCCTGCAAGTTTCAACCGTGCGAAGATCGTTTGTTTGACAACTGTCCTTTTGACGCTTTGCCCACAGAATAAATATTTTCCAGGCCCCGTTGACCACCCTCAAGCTCTTTGTCACCGTCCTCATTGAAGCTTTCTTTAATGCTGTGAATTGGATATTGGTGCGAATCCTGTGTTTGAAATGACGTAGCTGGCTTGGGGTTCTTTCGATCTAAAGATTTCCATCCACCTTTTGGGAACGTTTTACTCGCGGCTCTGTCTGTGGATAAGCTGCGCGTGTTTGGCTACTTGTGCCCTGCCTGCTGCGGAGTACGTGCTTTGTTATTCCTGCACTAATTTTGGTGCACTAACCCGTTACATTCTCCCAGCTGTTCACACTCACAGATAAGCCTATCCTTAGGCTTTAGGATCGCTTGCGCATAAAACACTTTCAGAGCGCATGTGACCAAAACACGCTTCAAGCATTGCTCACACGTTTTCCAAGCATCTCCTGCTGCTCTAACTCTTAACAAAATATTGCGTTGCTTTCTGAACAAAATATTGCGATGCTTTCTCAACAAACTATGCCGGAATCCTCTCATCTATCCTTTACTGACGCGCAGGTGAATCGCTCCATCTCTCTTTACCCCCTCCTGGTAATCATCGCGATTTACCTAGTTGCCGCCAATACGGATGGACCGCACCGGTACGAACAGAGCCGCATTCGCCAGCTTCTCACCTCCTTTGGCCCTCATATGCACATCACGTGACGCTCTGTCCATGGCGGTGATCTTTGTCTTGCGGGTTGTGCTTGCGGTGGAGAAATGCAACTCGACGAACTTTGATTCCAGGCATAACATGTATGCAACCACTTGTCGCCGCCGGAATACGGCTGGAACTATGGGGGGGTGCTCGAAAGGGCATACTTAGCATGCAACATGAGGGTAGTGTGTATGCGGAGCTCGAAAGGGCATACTTAACATGCAACATGAGGGTAATGTGTATGCGGATACTCGAGATGGCATACTTAACGTGCAACATGAGGGTAGTGTGTATGAGGATACTTGATAGGGCATACTTAGCAT
>LGRX02010376.1:0-21375 GCA_001247695.2 Cymbomonas tetramitiformis | reverse complement strand
ATACTTCTCACAACTTCTAATAACTTCTCCGTATCACGTGCTACATCTCACGCGCCCACGAGACATGCATTTTCTGTTTTGCAGTCAGTTTACAGACGAAATTAGCTCCCCAACGCCCCGCGAATGTGACCCGATGTGAAATATCACTTCTCGATGCCTAGTAATAACTTGTAGATACTTCTCATAAATTCTAATAACTTCACCGTATCATTTGCATATCTCACGCGCCCACGATCGAATTCTGTTTTGCAGTCAGTTTACAGACGAAATTAGCTCCCCAACGCCCCGCGAATGTGACCCGATGTGAAATATCACTTCTCGATGCCTAGTAATAACTTCTAGATACTTCTCACAACTTCTAATAACTTCACCGTATCATTTGCATATCTCACGCGCCCACGAGACATGCATATCCTGCTCCGCGGCCCATCTGCGACTTGTATATATAGCAGCCCTGTGGCCACAATAATTATCGAAAATGCAAAATATTGCATTCGGGTGATTTCTTATAACTTCTAACATGTTCTTGAAACTTCTTGCGACTTCTTAATGCCATTTTCATTGATTATGCAATTTATAGTGCAAGCCCGTCCACCTAGCCGTGCTACATGCCCAAAATTGATATTATAACCACAAAATACGAATTATTGTGTACAAAAGCTGTGAGCAGAACTGTCTTAGCACTCTAGCACTGGCACGCGAACAGCCACCTAGTACTTGCGAAGCAAAACAATAATGAGTCCACTAGCCTGACCTCCGGTCAGAGTCTACTTATATCTCAATGCTCTGTCACATTTCCCAAAACTGTAACGGGTTCTAGCCCTTAAATCTTCATCTGGTCAATGGAAAGTCATTATTCCATGCCAGCTCTAACAATGTTACCGTTTACCGCATTCTGACTGACACGTCAGCGGCAAAGGAGTCACCGCCATCTTCATCTTATCATTCCCTGGTCATTCGATAGTGACCATATCTTCTCTGGCAAGTCTGCATCTCGCAGATGGTCATCTTCGCAAAGCCTGTCATGCTGTCACCACTGTCATGCGTGTCACCAGCTGAACAAACCCGGCGCGGTACCATGAGAAGCCGGCGTTTGTTACAGCTGTCGCAAACGCGTGCATATGATGGTACGAACATTCTCGGAATCGAGCAAGCTTAACACTCGCGACTGGTCATAAGTTCGTCATTAACATTCACTGGTGCCGGTAACTGTTCGAGCAATTCTCAACACAGCACAAGATCGTAGAGCTACAAAATTTTTAAAATTCTGATATCCTGAGATCGAACGCTGAACTCTTACATGCAAGCCCAGATTTCCAACATCCCCCATCTGTAGCTGCTGCGTGCAGTAGCACAGACTCAAATATGGGCTTGTTCAGCATACTGGGTCGTATCACCATCTGCCATGAACTTGCCCAAACTGAAAGTGAACATACCAATGCCTTCACCTTCTCCACCCTGTAACATCCTGGCTCTGACCAGCGGATTCTTGAACACCAAGACCCACATACACCTGCGGCCAATAGGTCCATGTTCCAGATGCCCAATCACATGCAAGCGTCCCGTCTGACTCAATCGTCTGAAGTACGCAGCCCTGCTCTCGGTCATGTCTGTCAAGTAGTAAAATGGAACGTGGACACATGCCACCACACGACTGGCCATCACTGCCAATGGAAACGCGATATCTAGCGCTGCAAACCACGGCGAAGTCACCACTGCGTCACAGACGCCATACTTCTCCTTCCATATGCGATAGTTACCTGGCTGAAGTGCGTCATGCGCCTCAGACCAACCCAACTGAGAGTTCCAGTCATTATTCATAAATCTCAACTGCGGCCATTGCTCCACCATCACCTCACTGATGACCCCAGTGCCTGCCCATGGGTCCCACACGCCATCGACGGACTTCCGGTCCACCTCTGTCGCCAAACGCCTCACCTCAGAGGGCACTGTGATGACCAGTTCAAGCCCCCACTGCAGTGCGCTAGCTTCTCTCACCTGAGCCTTAGTCATGTGTCTCAGTTCTCCTCGTCTTTCAACTTCTTCTTCAGCCAACGCAGGCACAAGAGGTGCATCCCTCAACTGCCTTGCCATGGCCTTCTGTTCCCGATATTTCTTGCTCAGCACCGTACGATGCCCCTCATTCCAGTGCCCTGGCATGAAGATCTGTACGGCCTCAGAGAGCTTGTCCTGTCTTCCCCAATCAATCTGATCTGGCATGCCCAAGAACATGTCCTTCTCTTTCAACAGCATCTCCCTTGATGAGATGGCATGCCATGGCTGAAATTTGTCTCCCTTCACCACCCGACAGGGACCCACGTCTGCTGGCAGCAGGCGCATCTCCGCAGACAGCTTCTCATTCAATTGCTGCTCCTTCATGCCCAGTCTGTCCTCCAGACACCAGTGCTCTCGTACCAGTGAGGGAGTTGGAGCTCGTCCAGCAACTCCTCACTGTTGTACACGAGTGCATGATCCAGCGTGCAGCGCATCAGCTCGAGGTACTGCGTGGCTGTGCTCGGTTGGACACAGAGGACACGCTCCTTCAGGTCCCACATGAGGGTGCCAGCGACCTCACCACTGGGGTATTTGAACAACTCCTGGAGCGTGTCCTGCAGTCGCTGGATTGGGTTGAAGTTGTCGCGCGCTCTGCCTGGCTCCCTGGGCTTGACGACGTCCTGCTTGTTGGCAGAGGACGGCACGTGTGTCATATAGCTCCCCTTGAGCACCCAGCGGTCCTTCTCCTCATCGTGATCCAGCTTCTGGTCCACATACAGCCAGTTAGGGGGCATCAGCTGGTCCATCGTCACCCACTGCTGCTCGAGACAACGGACGAACTCCACGCAGACATGTTCTTGGGAAGGTCTGGCTGGCATGTCCTTGGGAAGGTCTTGAAGGATGCGGCAAAGACGTGCAACATGGTGCCGGTCCAGGTACAGTCTCTGATCCGCCCAGTTGTGGTCAAGAGGGACATCCAGAGACGGACGACCCCCAACCACCTGGTCCTCAGTGACCCACCTCGCGCGTCCACCCTCCCAGGGGTTCGGTTCTGCGTAGAGTTGTGCGAGCATGCGCTCCGACACTGCCCGTGCGGCGGGCGCCAGTAACGCCAGGTCACTCCTTCGACCACCTTCAAGGGAACATGTGTGACTGCGACACCTCTCCTCGATCTCCGCGCGTGTGGCGACTCGAGGTCTAGGGAGCTCAGCAGGAGGCCTTGGCGAAGACGCTGGTGACCTCACTGGTGAATCGTAGCCGTCATAGATGTGCTCAGGCTGAATCCCAGAGGCAGCAACCCTCTCCTCCCTCGTGCTCAGAGGCGGGTGCCCTAGCCATTCGCACTCCATCCCCTGCCCAACGATCTCCGACTGCAAACACACCACTGGGTCCACCCGCCTGGGCAGGTGAGGACGCCTGGGTGGTGTCATGTCAACCAACGGAAGCACCACCTGAGCGTCCATGCCCAAAATCGTCGGCGCATGTGACACGGCCACGCAACTTCCAAGCTTGATGTCGATCATCAGGGAGTTCTTCAGTGGCCCGGTGCCTATCAGCAGGTCCCAAGAGTTCTCGGGCTCGAAGGTCACGAAGGCGTATAGCCGGTGAAGCGTCATGTGTGGCGTGCCCGCAGCCAGTATGACGTCCACGTAGCAGTAATGCGTGAACTTCGTGGGGCTGTTGTCACACCTGGTGACCTTGGCGCCGGTGCTGGCCTCGTACACCGTGAGGCCCAGCCGCCTCACGACCGCGATGGAGATGATGTTGCAGTTGGCGCCGGTGTCCATGAGGATCGCCCGGTATAGCATAAGCTCACCACCAGATGACACCAACGCCAGTCCCTCATACAGGGTGGCATTCCGCAACTTGCAGATGGGCTGCACCTGAGTCATCAGTAACACCTGCTCGTCGGTCAGGTGCTGCTTCATCTTTGCCCTCAGCGCGTCGTAGGCGAGGGTCTTGATGGTGCCAGCTCGTACATGTCCATGGTCGCTGAAGTCAACCACCCCCAGGTCGTCCACACAGGCAGCGGCTGCACATCGAGCGGCGGCGCTGTCGACCACACCGTTGGGCATCTCGTCCAATGGCACCTCCTTGATCGCGCGGTGTTCTGCACCATCTGCCTCTCCTCTTACCCCTTGCGTCACTGTGGCGTGCGTGTCCTCCAGCTCATGCTCGTTGACCTCGGTGGGTTGCTCGGTTGCATCATTCGGACCGTTGCCCATGAGCTCCTCCAGCGCCAAGAGGTTCTCGATGTCCTTCGGGAGGTCGATGGCGTGCTGGGATATCAGGATGGCCGCAATCTGCGAGCAAGTGCGCACGGAGCTGCGAAGATTGGATGCCAACAGGTGGAATTTCCTGCTGAGTACGTTGGGAGGAACGGCTCTGGGCACCTGAGCGGCCTTGTCGAACTCCTCCGGCGTCTTGACCTGGAAGCTCTGCATCTTCTGATGAGTGCTGCCCAAGGCGACAGCGGCCCTGGCCTGGAGACTCGGTGCGTGACCGATGCCGACATCATGACTATCTTCCAGCCCATCATCAGCAGGGCAGTCCTTCTCATCCTCCTCGTATTCAGCCTGTTGGTTGAAGTGGGAGTCGTACTCAGTCTCCGCATCGCTGACCTCTGACCGGGCCTGTGCATCGGCGCCCTTGTCACCCTTTGGAGGTGTCCCTGTCTGGAGACCTGTCAATTCTGCAGCGAGCTTCTCCTTGACCTCGGCACTGGCCGCCACTTGCTGCTGCTGCTGCTGCTGCGGCTGCTTCTGCTTGGCCTCTGGGAGCTTAAGCCACTCCTTGGTGGTGATCCCCATCTTGTGGTTCTCGAAGCGGTGCGCGATGTTGTAAGCACGCATCTGGGCATTCTTGACCTCATCCTGCCACTTCGAGTTCTGCCTGTCCTTGTGGAAGTTCGGAGGCACCCGGGCCTCACGGCACCCCGTGTAGCAGCGCTCTGGAGAGTGGGGCAAGCGTGTGAAGCACCAATCACACTGGAATTTCTTCGAAGCGTCAGGTGGTGGCACCTTGCCGTAGGTAGGCTTCTGACGCTCTGCATTGTTCACCTCCCTCGAAGGCTTCTTGGCGTCATCGCCACCCTGCTGGGCTTGCTTCTTCTTCTTGGGGTCCCTGCGTCTGTCCCCAGTCCTGGGGGCAGAACCAGAGCGCCTCATGGCAGACACTAGTGCAGCCAGGTCAAGCCCCAGCTGCCTGGCCTCGTAGCAAGAGTACACGCAGTTGAGTCTGCGAACCAGCTCCTGCTGCAGTGTGAGAGCCCAAGCCTCCGCATCGTTCTTCAGCTTGTCCTGCACCTCCACGATGACCTCCAGGTCCTCCCATGTGACCTTGTTGGGGGCAGGATGGCTGACACGTAGCTGCTCGGACACGCGATCTCGGTATTCTTTGATGCGCAGGCCCTTGATGCACTCCTCGATGTCCTGCCTGACGATGGGGTCCTCCACCATCTTGCCGGTGTTGAGCGCTGCCTCCCTGCGACGACAGCTCTTCACGTAAGCGAGGCCGTCCTGCTCGGTGGTCTGCGGCTTGGCTATCAACAGATCCTCCTTCTCTTTGGTGCCCTTCATCAGGAACTTGGCTTCGAGCTCTGCAATGAAAGCCCTCAAGGCCCAAAAGTAGTGAGAATCTTCCGTGCCATCTGGCCCCGTGAGACCCTTAGTGGAGGTTCCCTCGCCCGCCCACTCATCAGACTCTTCGCCATCAGCATCGCCTTCCTCGAACACCTTACAGACTGCCCATGTTGATCCTGGCGCCAGCTCATGGAAAGGAGGTTGTGCGCAACGCACTGAACCCTGAAAAGCGTCTCTCATGGTGAGATCCTTCAAGACATGACAAGCGTGTGAGGCCATGACGCCATCCTTCAGCGCTTCAGGTATGCAGCGCACCACCAGTCATAGGCGACCGAGGTTGAATGATCGTCCCCTGCTAGAAACGAGGGCAGGCTATCCCACAACGATCTGAGGTCTGGCTTGGAGTCAGCGAAAGCCTTCTTCTGCTGCTGACTGAGCGCGTGGAAAGACGCTGACTTCATGTGCCTACGCTTCTTAGCCTCGAAAGCCCGCTGTACTTTCGCTACCATGTCAACGAAACGCCTGATAAAGAGCGCTCTGTCCTCATTCTTGCCACCAGTGTACTGGAGCTTGACATCTTCCTTGTCAGGTGCGTGACTATCTCTGTCATAGTAATCCATCTCGTCTACGTCGTCAAACGCAAAGAGGAACTGATTGGTTGCAGGCGCTGAGGCTGCTACTGCTGCTGCAAGTGCTGTTGCTGCGAGTGCTGTTGCTGCTGGTGATGCCGGTGCGGAGGGAGTGGATTCTGGGCCCGACCCCTCTGCGCTCATATATCCCGTGTCAAGGTCCTGACTGACCCTCTCTCGCGCCAGTCGTCGTGCCTCACGATCTCTGGACTGGGCAGAGGCAGCGCTTGGCTCTGCCTCACCCTCCGTGGTAAAGTACTGCGTTAATCCTCAGCTAATGGGACCAAGGAAGAGTCCCCTCTCTCAGCGCAAAGCTCGTTCACCAGCAGACCGGAGGCTTGATTCAGACTGGCTTGGGCCAGTGCACTGAGTGCCCCTGGATTCACCTCGCTGAACAAGCGGAAGAACGAAACGCGTGCAGCCAGCGAACGCCTAAAGGTCCAGCACTGTGTTTCAGCGCTCTGAATCCGCAGCAGATGCAGAATATTCGTGCAAGGAGGGCTTAAAGCTGGGCCAGTGTGCTGAGCACTCCTGGATTAGCTGAGCCAGAGTTCATCATGAGCACAGTGAACATGAGGACAACTCCACGGCACCAAGAATAGCACTGATACGCAGCGGTGTGAGCTAGGCCAGTGTGCTGAGCACCCCTGGATTCACAACACCACTGCTAATCAAGGGCACCGTAGCTGGCATGGAAGCTCACTCCCCAGTCCAGTAAGCAAGAACAAGGTCGCTGTGCAGAGTTGGGAGCTAACAGCTAAGCCAGCGTGCTGAGCACCCCTGGATTCGCAACACCACTGCTAATTCAGAAGGTCACCGGTGATATGAGGGCCTCACCAGCTGACCAATACCGTAGAAAAGATAAAAGAATTCTCCCACACATTATGATAAAGCACTAGAAAGTCACTCCAGTAGTAAGCAGCACTCCAGGCTGGGCAAGTAATTAACTCTGAATCCACCAGATAAACGTATCACACCAGTGAATATCGCTTAAAAAGACCACTCACTTGTCGCCTTCAGGGCTGATGTCGCTGCTAGTCCTCTGGCAGGCTCTTCCCTACTTCAGGCTTAGGCCAGTACACCAGGGGTGTCCCTGGATTAACCGTCAGACAGGGTGGAGCTGCCCAAGAAACCGTAAGTTGAAGTTCCGGACATAGAGCAGTGGCTCACTGCTGATCCGCTTCTTTGCTGGTAAGTCCAGGCAGATGCCGCCGCTAATTAGCTCCCAGGCCAAGCACACCTGCCTTTCAGTTAGGCCAGTACACCAGGGGTGTCCCTGGATTCACTTCAGACAAGGTGGCCAGCTGGAGAACCCACTGCGCCACTGGAAGGTAGCTCATCAAGGTGCACATTAACTGCTGATCCACTCTTAGCTGGTAAGTCCAGGCAGATGCCGCTGCTGATTAGCTTCCAGGTGACACACACTTGCTTTTCAGTTAAGCCAGTGCACCAGGGGTGCCCCTGGATTCACTTCAAACAAGGTGGCCAGCTGAAGGAACCACTGAGAGGTGCTCATCAAGGTGTACATTCACTGCTGATTGACTCTGTCGCCGCCGCCGCCCAAGCTCATGCCGTGCTGATTAGCTCAAAACTGAAGAACACCTGTCAGCAGTTAGGCCAGTGCACCAGGGGTGCCCCTGGATTCACTGCAGAACAAGGTGCTGAGCATATCACCGGGTAGAAGAAGGCCGCTCATGACTAGTGAATTCAAAGCTGATCCGTTGCCGCCGTCGCTGGTAGCTCTTTCAGTGCAAGTACCACCAAGTTCAGGGAAGAAGAAGGGTCCGCCAGTGCACCGTGGGTGCCCCTGGAGTCGCCTGACTTCCGAATCCGCTCTTGCAAACTGCTGCTGACTTCTCGCCAAAGGGCCTTTACTTCTGGATTAACACTGAAATAAAAAGCCGCTCCGCGCAGGACATTATTGTTTTGAAAAAGTATGAAAACAGCAGTAAAATATATCCGTCAAAATTGATATTATAACCACAAAATACGAATTATTGTGTACAAAAGCTGTGAGCAGAACTGTCTTAGCACTCTAGCACTGGCACGCGAACAGCCACCTAGTACTTGCGAAGCAAAACAATAATGAGTCCACTAGCCTGACCTCCAGTCAGAGTCTACTTATATCTCAATGCTCTGTCACATTTCCCAAAACTGTAACGGGTTCTAGCCCTTAAATCTTCATCTGGCCAATGGAAAGTCATTATTCCATGCCAGCTCTAACAATGTTACCGTTTACCGCATTCTGACTGACACGTCAGCGGCAAAGGAGTCACTGACATCTTCATCTTATCATTCCCTGGTCATTCGATAGTGACCATATCTTCTCTGGCAAGTCTGCATCTCGCAGATGGTCATCTTCGCAAAGCCTGTCATGCTGTCACCACTGTCATGCGTGTCACCAGCTGAACAAACCCGGCGCGGTACCATGAGAAGCCGGCGGCGTTTGTTACAACCGCCAATGCTTAATCGCTTTCGCCCATTTGCGATGCCGCCGCTTGGAGTAGATGGCGTTGACGATGGCCTTGCCATCCTCGAACGTCTGACGAGCTCGAGACACCGCTGGGAGCTCATCCTGCGCCGCGCGGTGTTGGTGGCACTGGCACCGGCGGAGTACGCACCGTCGCTGAATTCCGGACGGCGTCGGCTAGTCGAAGAGAGGAGTCCAAGTCGGACTCCTTCAATAACTTTCTCTTTGCTTTGATTCGTGTTTCCATTCTGAAATACCATAGAGTGGGTGGGTGCTAGTCGGAGTACAACGTGGTCATAAAATGCGGAGTTGAGGGAACGCCGTAAGCCAAGGCTATATATCGATATTTCCGATAACCGATACTATCGATATATCGTATTTATCGCCGATTATCGGATTGCAATGTCTAACTATCGATTGTGCAGGTTTTGGTGTTCCATATTTAATTTATAACAAATTACATATAAATGTCCTAGTAATCGATTATTTATCGATTGTGCCGATTATCGATACCGTTTTTCGGATATCGGATTGTATCGATACCGAAAAACCAAACCGATATAGAGCCCTGCCGTAAGCTGGCGGCGAAAATAGCAAAGCGTCAGTGGAGATGTCGTTGGCGATGTGAGTCAGCCGGCATGCGGTCCTGCAAGGCGTCGAGGTAGCTAATCTCGACAATGTAAACCCAGGGAGAACCTCATCACCATACAAATACGCGTCGCCGTGGACAAAATCGTGAGCGCCGCGCGAACCCCTAACTCCCGGCGTTTACCACGGTTTATTCATGGGGCGCACCACCCAATCAAGCGGTGTCGCTTAGCCAATCATGGCCAAACGATTCGAAGTGAAAAAATAACGTGGATGGGGCCACGACCTACTGATATACTACCGGTATATCTCGGGTGTGGATATTACACTTGACAGTCAGAACTCGGTATTTCAGGTATGAATATGTGTATTAGAATACTTACGAAGACAGATCTTAAACCTAGAACCTACAAACCTCGAACGGTCACGGAGACACTGTACTACTACACGTACTCAGGTCTAGACAGACTCAGATTGGACTTGGGACTGAGTGGTGGCCTGAACCGAGACTCTCGGACAGGGCTGCCCACTCAGATCCCGGCACACCATGTGACTTTGTTAGCTACCTAGAGTTAACATTTCTTAAAAATCTCTGTAATCTGTAGTAGATAGGGTGGCGAGTGTCACTAGCTGGCCTCAGATGAGGCGGTGTGGAATTGGCAGTACGACTAGTTCGTACAGTCTAGTGTCATGCCAGTATGCCATCTTCGGTGGTATGCCAGCTTGTGTCACTCATCTCGGGTATATATCGTTTGTATATCCCAATTTAGTGATCCGTTGTTTCACCGTCGGCAGCGGTTTCCCACTGCCTGTCTAGCTGTTTCTAGCAACAAGTACTGGCTCAACTCATCACGTTCCTCCATGGAGACTTGTCCCACATGTTCATCTATGGGTTGAACTCGCTGCCGCATAAAAGATCCTACTACGTGTTTTTCACCAGAGACTGCTGCCTTGGCCGCCACCGTCTGACCGCCCACTCCGATTGCCTGGGGCTTCGAATCTGCCTCCCAAGCGTGTCGCAGCCATGCAACTGCCCTCTCGCGCGCGAGTTTCCCGGAGTCATACTTCGAAGCACCCTCAAAGTCAAAGTTCTTAAATCGGGGATCCCGCACATGGAAGAAGTCCTCCCATTGGGGCTCTCGGCCCCACTTTTCGAAAACCCCTTAGGCCCCGTTTCGGCAAGCTCGGCCAACGTACCATCCAAAACGCCCGCCGCAGGCTCGGATTTTTTCGCTTAAGTATGGTGGAATACTGAAAATCGTCCAAAAAAGCATGTATCCGAGGTTTTATGTGATTATGACTCTCGGCCCCACCCTGAAAAAAAGTTCGGCCCCACATCGGCCCCATCCCAATTTTAGAGAGGTCTCTCGGCCAGGGGCCGGTCAATCACGACAGGATTTCTCCCCTGATCCAGAAGCGTTGCAACACACAAATCCTCCAACTCACGGATGGGCAAGTTCTCAAAGTACCGATGTTGGTAGTCCGTGTGTACCAACTCCATTCCTTTACGTACGGAGGGCGTCAAGTCCGCATGCGCAAGCTCATTGCCAACAACAAGTACCGAGTTGTCTGGGTCCAACTCACGGACGATCAGCCACGCAGTCATAGGCAGGATCGATGAGACAGTTGGGTGCTTCGTGGCCTCCATGATGGCCGAGTATATCGCCACAGGTTCCAACACAGGGACCTGAGAAAACATCCATAATAGCCCAATTCAGGAACGCGCACTTTGTGAGAAATCCCGGAGCAGTTATTATGAGAAAATAACCGGAGCGGTCATCAAGGAATTTCTTAGAGCGAAAGAATAATCGGAGCACTTTATGAGAAATCCCGGAGCAGCAGTTATTCCGGAGCAGAAATCCCGGAGTAGCTATTATGAGAAAATTGTGTGGATGATGCCCTATCTCTCTCAACACCACAGGCGACGTGCTTACTTTTTTTATTATACAACAGGATCCATGACGAGCATGGGTGGAAGCGGACATCACAGGGTGGTGAAGGCAGGCACCCGAAATTCATTATACGACGGCCTGCTATAACTATTGCATTCGTTGTACCAGATAACTTATAGCATATTATGCCTTCGCTCGACTTCCGTCACCTTGCAACAATCACAACCATCAATCTTTACACCACGTTCGTATAAATTTCTTGCCCAATTGAGCAATGCTGTCCTGATCTTGCATGTTCACAGCTAGCAAGAGAGTGGTTCGTGACCAATCCTAGCTGTCGAACCGTTGCATGCATCGACATTAATAATAGCCCACATGCCACCCTATATATATGACACACAAAACTACGGTAAGGAATTAATGTTGAGTTGAAATTAAATATAATGTCCATTTGCCAACACTGAGCCTACATAGCTGCCATGCTTGGATGACTCGCGTCATCACTCAATCTGAACTTCTCTATACAGTGGGGACCAGCTCCTTCTCCAAGCACGCACTGCAAGCTGCAAGACCTGCATACCGGCGCCCACATATATGGCGGGTGCATGCTGGGCAGCACCCAGTTTTTGCAAGGCCTTGTTCACAGCCTCGATGGATCAGCTGCCTGCAACACGGCATCACATACATGTCTCCGGAGCCTGGTTTTGTGCATCCCACACATTCGGCTGGCAGCTCAAGTTCAGGTGGATAAATTTCCTGCAACCTTTTTAGATACTTTGAGGAAGATGACGAGTTGCCCCCAGCTGTGGCGAGGTTGTTCAGTCCCACTAGTGCGCTCAACTCCAACGCGGTGTCACGGTGCATAGCGGCGACCTCTGCCACCTTCTGCAGGCAGGCGGCCGCTTCTTGGGCTTCGCCTTTACCAGCATGCACGCAAGAAGCCGCCAAAAGTACGCGCATCCCAAGATTCTCGTCGCCCGTTGACTCTGCCACCTGCGATTTGTTTAGTCTAGTTCAGTGGGGAGGCAGAGTGCTCCTCGAAAATCTAAGTCAAGGCCCTGCCATCTGCCGCACTACGTACACTGTGATCAGCACCCTTTCCCGAATATCCGGTTGACACCGACATCACGTTGTCTATCCCCTCGCCTGGAGAGCTGAGCTGGCATGGAATATCCCCTTACCTGGAGAGCCGAGCTAAGCTGGCTTTCTGCGGTGGCCCAGTCTGCACGCTGTGAGAAAGCCCGCGCACGCAGAAGAAGCCCCGAACCGTCGCCTACCCGCAGCCGATTGCCTTTACTTCCCTCCAGCATTGCCCGTGCGCAGCACTCCGCCGCTTCCGTCGCCTCGCCCGCCTCAAGACACACTTCAGCGAGTGACTCCAGAGCGGTCGCCACCCGCCCGTCGCCCAGATTCCTAGCTTGGGCCAGGTCCAGTGCCCTCGTGGCACACTCTCTGCGCCCAGGGCAAACGAATACCCGGGAATCAGAACCTCAACTTAGCTGATCCTGATCAAAACACGGCGCATCCAATCAGCGGCCGCGCTATTCAAATATCAGGCTAAAACAGCCTTACCTGGCTTCATTGACTTGCCCGAGTTGCAGGAACGCGTGCGTAAGATGTGAAGCAGCCAACACGTCCGCGGAAGCGTCTGATGCCGTGCGTGCTGCCTCTTGTGCGGCTTGTAGTGCGAGAACAGCTTCCTTGAATCGTCCCAAGCCATTCAAGGCGGCACCCTTGTGCACCAAAGCTGTCGTCTACTCACACACCAATCAGGTATAGCACATCGTTAGAAACGGGCAGCCGCGAAGAGGACAAATACGTTATGACAAGATCCCTATTCCAGGTCATCGCCTGCTCGTAAACTGAAGCCAAGCCAACTTGAATACATATGGCAGTTCTCATGTGGGCGCCGTATTCATGTTTGGTTCCTCAGCTCGGTCTCAGAGTCGGCAGGTTTCGACATGGACTCAGTGGACTGCGTCAAACGCCCGAAAAGCACTTAGCGAACTCACCTGGCACGTGGTAGACGTCTCATCCATTGAAAGTAAAAGAATCCTTTCGGCTACTTCCAGGCGACTCTGATGCTGATGGAGCCTTCCTTCAGCCGCCCCGAGCAAGTCCAGCGCCTGAGTTGCAGTTACCGGCGACCCCATATAAGTGCAGTTACCGGCGACCCCATATAAGTGCAGTTACCGGTGACCCCATATAAGTGCAGTTCCCATATAAGTGCAGTTACCGGTGACCCCATATAAGTGCAGTTACCGGTGACCCCATATAAGCAGTTGCCGGTGACCCCATATAAGTGCAGTTACCGGTGACCCAATATAAGTGCAGTTACCGGTGACCCCATATAAGTGCAGTTACCGGTGACCCCATATAAGTGCAGTTGCCGGTGACCCCATTTCAGTGCAGTTACCGGTGACCCTAGATAAGCAGCCGTTGTTCTCAAGCCAGTACCCTCATGTTTTAGTGTCAGTTTAGGCGACTAATACAGAGTAACCGCAAACGCCTGGATGTGCTGGTAAGGGCAGGGCTGTATCAGCTTCCCTGTTCCGCAGACGTCTCTGTCATTGTTCTTTGTTGTCTACGACTCACCTTGAGCTCGCGTGGAGCGTCCGACATGCGCTGCGCGATCTCCACGGCACGTGCGAGGTTGCTGCGCGACTCCACTGCCGTTGAAGTGCTTTGCATCGCCGCGAGGCACGCCCCACGATACACCAGACAATCATACATCACATCCTGAAGGTCCGCCCGCCGCGTGCTCTTAGTCCACCCGCCGGGTGGTCTTAGGCTTTAAATGAGAACTTAAGATAACGGCACCCTCGACCAAGCAGGCAGACTTATGGCAGGGAGTTTATTCACACCTGTACGTTCTTCACTTTATCCGGAGTGGCATGCCCTGCCGGCAGCGATTCCACGGCGCGCAGCGCATGGATGTAGCACTGTGCAAATAGCGCTGCCGCCTCGCGAAAAGATGACTTATTCATGCCCTCCACCGCTCTTGCGTAGTTTCCTGACATATCGAACACTTCGCCAAGATTTTCTGACACCATACTGTCAAATGATTCCGGGGCACTTCAATGCACCGCACGCTGTTTCGGTGCCGTCCGAAAATTTACTGTTTCGGCTATGGACCCAAGGTAGAGGGATATGTTATCTCAGGTATATCCGTATAAGTTAGGTATCCGTATAAGATTATGATATGAACATATGAGACGTTTTAGTTAAAGTTCAGATGCAGAGCGAGTGCACGGTGATGAAACTTGTGCTCCAACGCAAGCCGAACACCAGTCATTCTGAATCTTCAAAAGAAGTACACGTGTCACTCTTGTGGATTGATGCCGTGTAACACGTGTATATATACAGTCAATTGAAGCCCTGGAAGCCACTCGATCCCACAGACTTCTTCTGGCGGTCACGATCGACGATGCTGTTCAAGTGCTCATCGACAAGTCTCGTCGCGTGCTCGCGTCGCCTCCTACGCTAGACCTACGGCGCGCGACGCGGCATGGCTTGTATAGGTGAGCCCCCTCCCATGCCCCCCCTCAAGTCAAATCCCACCACACTCTCGTCCCTCCCAAATTGAAATTCCGATACCATTAACCACTCGGTTTTGGGTTTACGCGAACCACCGACCGACCTTTACCGTCGGAACCCGACAACCCGATAGCAAGCCGAAGGGGAATAGACACATCGATTATTCCCAGACGAGAGGCCCGATAGCGATTGAAGATTCAAGATAGAACCGCTCGATAGAACCGTTCTCTTCTGCCCAAATCGGCAAATGCAAGCGAAGGCCAAAGCCGTGTTCTCACGTTCTCACCAAAACCTTTTAGTCTCACAAGAATCTTAGCAGTACACCGCAACTGGCATGCACGTTATTTTCTGATTCCTGCATAGTTTATTCAGAGTAAAATATATTGTACCTGAAGCATACACGTATTCCCGTGGTTTGCTTCAACATTGACGATGAGTGCCTTTGAAGACGAACGTGCTAAGATCGAGGTAGGTAAAATCGTCAGTTGGGTACGCAGGTCTCGATCATACTGTAAAACTCTTCTTGACCCCTTGCTCGTGCAGCTATGAACGCACGAAACCTTGATCCGGCTTGACGCAGAAGACTTTGAAGTGCTCTGGAAACCCTCATTTTGGGATCTTACTGATTAGGCTGACGTGTGTAATACTGTTTCGTTGCGGCAATTTGTGCTTGGAAACAACGTGCGCAGATCGGCCTGGTGCTCTTGATCTTTCGAAGTGTAGATAGCCTTCTCAAGTAGTTTTCGAATATCTACTTTTTTCATTGACTTCCCGGAATAAGTCCTGGTTGCTGTGACTCGGGAAAATCGGGATCAGGAGTCGTTGGACCAAGCCGTTCTCACAGACATCCCAGTCGAGGATGCCCTCAGGGCGACTCTGTTGGGCGCTCTCCCCGGGGGAAAAGGCGAGGTGCGCAAAATAATTATTTTTTCACCTACGTCTATCTTTCGTTTCAACCTTTCATCAGCAAGTTGTACAACAGCTGATGCAAGTTGTACAATGGGCTCGTCCCCAGTCCCTCCTGCAAGTCACAAGCGTTCCTCAAGATGTTGATGAAATACATATATGAGTAGATGGAGTGGTCTACGCGCGTATTTCGCTGATAAGAAGCTTTTCCCGAATGTGCGTCAATACTGGGGTTGCCATCCCAGTGCACTCGCATCTGTCTACCTCAAAGGGCTGTTGGCGCGTTCCCTTCTTTTGTGACGTCTACGCGACCAGTGAAATCTACCCATGCGCTATCGGAACGAAGGGTTCTGATGAGGAATTCACATAACCTTCGTGGTGAGAGACGCTGGCGTCAGGCATGCATGCGGGAAGAAGACCCACAGCCACTGACTCACGAGGATAAACAGCTTCTAGAGCACAGCCTCTGCCGCGTGGTGGACAAATTCATCAAGAAGGCCGTAGAAGCGCAGCAGCCGATCATGAACTACACGGGGGGACCGAATCGGCCCGCGTGCATTCCAAGGCTCTTAGATATCACTTTGTGGCTTTCGAAAAGTAGGTTTTCACCATCCTATTTTCCTTACAGTGTTTGAGTAATACAACGTGCATACCGGGACCCAGTGCAGACTGGTGTGGGTTGTCGCTTCCGACGACTCGAGCTGCCTCTTGCCTGCTAGTAATCGAGTCTTTCCGTTCGCAACTTTTCGTGACTGCTGTGCACACTCAGCTCGATGTCCTTAAACTTAGTGGATGGAATCAGAGCTCTGCGGCCCACTGAAGAAATCTGGAAAGCAGCCTCTCCAGATTGCCCCGAACACTTTACATGTCTGTCGCTGTGGGTGCTGAATATAGCCACTTCCATATGTCAGTCAGCATGGATATCGTGGGCTCCCATACACGATTAGGGTTTCCTTGTCGCAGACCTTTCCACCTCAGCAACGTGAACCAACGCTGTCGACCGTGCCTATGCCCGACACTGCATGCCAGCACAAGGCACGCGAGTAAGCATACACCAGCGGCTTGGTATCACTTCAACGTAGAAATGTGCGGGCGCGCGTTATCGTCGTTGCACCGCTGATGCCTGTCCAACACTGCACACGGAAGGAGCTCACAACGCCGCACGTGCCGCATGACCTGCGCCGCAGTATCTCGCAGCGAGACTCAGACGCGGGCGTGTATTGGTGGCTGATCTGCGGCCTCAGAGTCCGTTTCCGACGGTGGCGTTATCTTCACCATCATCGAGGAGATCTTTGAGGGCTCCACTCTTGCGGACTGCCAGGAGGTCAAGCCCCACGCCCGGGAGCCACCATCCAAGTTGATTCATGAAGCTCCGGAGTACCGATGCTGCCCTTCACACTCTGCCGCACGCGCCCTCACCCGCAAGCCGGGTGCAAGCTCTTTGCGCTTTGCTCCATTTCCTTCTCACAGCACTGCGCACGGCGCATTTCCTTCTCACAGCGCTGCGCACGGCGCATTTCATTTCCTTCTCACAGCACTGCGCACGGCGCATTTCCTTCTCACAGCGCTGCGCACGGCGCATTTCATTTCCTTCTCGCAGCGCTGCGCACGGCGCATTTCATTTCCTTCTCGCAGCGCTGCGCACGGCGTATTTCATTTCCTTCTCGCAGCGCTGCGCACGGCGCATTTCATTTCCTTCTCACAGCCCTGCGCACGGCGCATTTCATTTCCTTCTCGCAGCGCTGCGCACGGCGCCTTTCATTTCCTTCTCACAGCGCTGCGCACGGCGCATTTCATTTCCTTCTCTCAGCGCTGCGCACGGCGCATTTCGTTTCCTTCTCACAGCGCTGCGCACGGCGCATTTCATTTCCTTGTCGCAGCGCTGCGCACGGCGCCTTTCATTTCCTTCCCACAGCGCTGCGCACGGCGCATTACATTTCCTTCTCGCAGCGCTGCGCACGGCGCCTTTCATTTCCTTCTCACAGCGCTGCGCACGGCGCATTTCATTTCCTTCTCGCAGCGCTGCGCACGGCGCATTTCATTTGCACTGCCCCTCCTGGGGCTAAGCACTTGGTGCGAACCCTCTGCCACGCTCCTCAAGCTTCCGCTGTGCGCCGGCCCCGCGATCCTCACGGCGAGGCGCTCGGGCAGGTGTTCACATGGGTGGAGAATCAAACGGAGACACTGCGGCAGGATGGTCTGTGGAAGCGTGGCAAGCTCATTATGTTGCGCACGTGCAATGAAGTGCTGCGCCGCCTCTCCAAAGCCCACAACACTGTCCTCTGTGGCCGCATTCTCGTGCGCACTATCCCCCAGCCCCCCTGTCTGCTATCTCCGTCACTGGGGTTTCCTAAATGCCTGTTCGGCGGGAGATCCACGGAGACCTAGACTCGCATGCTTTCACATCCGCCGTGCCAGAGAGTTTGATGAGGCGTTGCCCTTGTGGGTGGCTTCGCCGGTTGTGGTGTGTGACAGCCCGAACTGGGAGGGCAGGGCCCTACCTGTCGTCCCTCGACAGCCCGAAATGGGAGGAGAGGGGCTTTGATTTCGCATCTCACTTCGAGACTGGCGCCCTATCAATAGCAGCCCCAGGCTGGGCCGTATTGCAGACTTGCCTGTAGAGTGACGTCGCTGACGCCCAACCTTGACGGAGGGCTGGTGGATTCCGCTGTGTGCAGACACTGTTGGCGCACTTTTTTCCTCTTTCCGAGCGATCGGCGCTGAACCTGAGCAGCAAGTGCAACACTGCCAACATCACTGGTGCGCACTAAAGTTCGCCTGTGTGATACTGCCAACATCACCAGTCCGCAATGCCGTGGCATGGGCCTTGCGGCCGGCGGCTTCATGCCCCACTTCGCAGCTGTGGGCCTTGCATCTGGCGGCTCTGTGCGGCACGTGCAGCTGTGGGCCTTGCATCTGGCGGCTCTGTGCGGCACGTGCAGATGTGGGGCTTGCATCTGGCGGCTCTGTGCGGCACGTGCAGATGTGGGCCTTGCATCTGGCGGCTCTGTGCGGCACGTGCAGATGTGGGCCTTGCATCTGGCGGCTCTGTGCGGCACGTGCAGCTGTGGGCCTTGCTTCTGGCGGCTCCGTGCCTCACGCTGAAGGTCTTAGCCTGGCGCATGACGGCTCCATGCCTTACGTTGCAGAGGGGGGCCTTGCTCCCTGCGGTAATACACTGAATTCCATAAGTTTGAGACCCTCAAGCTGCAGTTGTGGGCTTCTTTTTGCCTCGCGTGCTAGGTTTGGACTCCGGTGGCTCACGTCTTGAGCTGCAGTTGCGGGCTTTTTGCGCCTGGCAGTTTATGATTTGATTCCTTCCCTCGTTCTTGGCATGGACTCTTGGATCCTCTGTGTGCGCGCCGGTTTGCTAAGTGATTCGCGGGCTTCATGAGCACGTGGGTTAGTTGGTCTGGATATGGGGGGCAATGGAGCAGAAGTGGAGAAGGACTACGACGACACGCGGGACGGGGAGAACGAGCCAGTGGACCGCACCTTCCACCAAACCTTCTGGTATGAGATCAGAAACACCAAGGGATGTAATGGGGGGGAATGCCTCGTCCTGTAGATTGCGGGTTCGGCGGCTGCCTCGTCGTCGAGTCACGGGGTCGTCGCCTAGAGTGCAGGGTCGAGTGCTGCCTCGTCTTCTGGATAGCGGGCTTGGGTGCTGCCTCATGCTTGAGATTATGGGTTGTGGGCTCTCTCGTCCTTTGAGCTGCGAGGCCCGGGGCTGCCTCGTCCTTTAGTTTGCTTTCATTCACATCCGCAGGCCCCCCCTTGAATCACATCCGCAGCCCCCCTTGAATCACATCCTAGGCCCCCTTGAATCACATCGCAGGATCACATCCGCAGCCCCCCTTGATTCACATCCGCAGCCCCCTTGAATCACACCGCAGGCCCCCTTGAATCACATCCGCAGGCCCCCTTGATTCACATCCGCAGCCCCCTGATTTCACATCCGCAGGCCCCCTTGAATCACATCCGCCCCCTTGATTCACATCCAGGCCCCCCTTGATTTCACAAGGCCCCCTGAATCATCCGCAGCCCCCTTGAATCACATCCGCAGCCCCCCCGCTTTGAATCCCTTTCAATCGAAGTGCAAAGGAATTCTCCGGGATCTCTGCGCATTCAACATCAAGGATCATTTTGGACCAGAAAACAGTAAGGGGAGATTCACTTGGAACACATGTCATGGCCTCTGGCATCAGTGGCCGTGCGTCTTGAGGGCCCTTGCGGTGGGTCGCGGCGCCCTGCTTCCGCAGGGGCCTCCAGCACTACTTCGTGAACCCCAACACGCTCCTGCAGGTGCCCCTCCACCGCGGCTTCATCCCCTCTTTTGACTCCTGATAGCTCAGCTTCCTTCTTGCTTCTTGCGCATGCCAGCTTAGCTTCCTCCTCGCTTCTTGCTCATGCCAGCTCGGCTTCCTCCCTGCCTCCCATTGGTCTTGCTGCCAGCCACTGCTGCTGCTGCTCGCAAGGCACTCGAAAGGCTTGCCGTGATGCAATGCTTTCTCTGCCTTCTTAGGCCCTGTTGCAGGGGCAGCACTGGCGAGTGGGCCAGCCGAGTGCTTGCCTTTGAGACGCGCTGCCATATAACCCGTGCATCAGGGACACCGTGGCCACCCCCCCCTCCCGCCCCCTTTGCCCCAGCAGGCGCATGCTTCCCTGGGGACAGCGGCCAGGCTTCTGTGCGTGTGCTACACTGGTGTTTATGTCCAGTGCCTTGAGGGCTTTTTCACCAGCCGGGGGACTGTTTATCGATAGCCACGTTATGGGGTATTGGCATCTCGTTGTTAGCGGGGACGGCCACTGAAGTGCTTTGGATGATGGGATGTGGCTGTCCCTGTGGTACCCTTCTGACGGGTACTGCCTCATTGAGGGTGTCGGGGATTCGTCTGCGGCTGGCTCTATTTATGTCCAGTGCCTTGGGGCTTTTTCACCAGCCGGGGGACTTTTGATCAGTAGCCACGTTATGGGGTACTGGCATCTCGTTGTTAACGGGGACGGCCACTGAAGTGCTTTGGATGATGGGATGTGGCTGTCCCTGTGGTACCCTTCTGCCGGGTACTGCCTCTTTGAGGGCGTCGGGGATTCGTCTGCGGCTCGCTATTTGGGAGTGTCTTGGATTTGTCTGACGCTTGCACCCTCTCCGTGTCCAGTACTCATGGTTATTACACGTGCCGGGGGACTTGTGTTCTTTGACCCAGATGTGAGGTACTGGCGCATTGCTGTGAACGGGGACGGCCGCCGGATGGAAGTGGGGTTTGGGAGGCGGTTGTCCCTGTGGTGCCATTCTGGCGGGCACTGCCTCTTGGAGAGCTCGGTGGATTCGTCTGCCTTTGCTGCAAGGAGAGGCAGAGGGTGGTGATGTACACCTTCTGTGTTTTCCCTTGATTTTTGTGGGGAGCACTTAGGTGCCCGCATGTTTTCATTTTTTGACATGGGGCGTCCATGCTGTGTGGTGTGACTGCATTCGTGGCATAACCATGGACCAACGGGTCCCATCCATCGACCGTGAGCCACTGGGGGGCATGCAGGCAGGGTCCGCTTACTCCGCAACCCTGGGACCAACTATTGTTGGGCGATGATCGGTCGCATTGTATCATCTTTCCATGCTGCTTTGCATCTGGGTTTGGAATATGTATGAGTTTGTGGTATCTTGTCACGGCCCCGCCCTGCTCTTGATTTGCTTCTCACATCCACTGGCGGATGTTGGTGGGCTGGCTTTTGTTGGCCGATCGCATGCCGTTCAGTCTGCTACACTGGTGTGGTACTCG
>LGRX02010375.1:0-38513 GCA_001247695.2 Cymbomonas tetramitiformis | reverse complement strand
CCGACACCCATGGTGGACGCGGTTTTAGGAATGTGTTGTTTAGCATACCTTGACAGTGATGGTCCGACACCCATGGTGGAAGCGTTTTTCTGCAGGCACCAGCCCTTGCCAAAAGGGAACCACGACAATGCAGTTGTTGTACGACAACCTGGCAGACCAGCTCGAGCGAGGCGTCACAAGCAAGTTGCGTCCTCTGCAGGCAACAGGCGAGATGTTGAGCAGCTCTAAAATGTCCGAAGCAGTTGAGCTTGGTCAAAGCGATACCAACGGAGACACGGCAACCCATATTCCAAAGTGGTCGGGGACACTGTTTAATGCAACGCTCTACCCTGTTGGTTTCTTTGTCTTCGGCTTTATCTTCGCCGCTCTGGATAGCCTGTTGAAGATAAATTCGGCGCATCACCATTTTTTGTGGGGGAATGCCTCCTCGGACTGTGGCGCGGACAATACATTGACAGGTTTCTTGACGGTGGCCGCTCTTATTGGAGTCATCGGCACCATACTATACTTCATTTTTGCGGCACGGGGGAAGTATTTTACAACAATACAGTGCTATAAGACGCACATCATTCTGCGAAGCAAGCGATGCGCCACGATGGTGAGTTGGGAAGATGTGATGAGCGCGCGGGAGGTAGTGTGGAATGAAGTGAGCATGTACCGATCTGGCTCCGTACTGCTCGAGGTACGCAGCTTCGAGCGGGTTGAGCTCTCCGATGGACAGCGGGATGGCTGTTGCGGATTTTTCGGCTGGGGAAACTGCTTTGACTGGGGCCTGGGCTGTGGGGTCTACTACTTCAATGCAGAGGTGACGCACACCACAACCTGTGGGGAATCACAGGTGTGCTTATTTGAGGTTCCGAACTTTGCCAGCCGTGTGGAGGAGTGTTGTGTGTGCTCACCCGCCATCGCCAAGCTTGTTGAGCTTCGTGCTACTGCACCCTTAGTGTATGATAAAGTGTATGATAATGACATGCCACTGCCAGCAGACACCAGTAGCGAGCAAGTATATAATGACGAGCTGCCTAAATAGAATGACCATAATCAGGCATCGCTTCAAACACGAAGGCATTGAAAATAAAATATGCACCTCGAACAAAGGGTTTGGAGGCTCTCAAAGGCAACATCGACTCCGAAGGATTCAAGAAGGATTAGTTGCTTCTAACAAAGCGGCTTTGGTTTCACAGAGACCTTTATGTCATCGTTAAGTGGCGACTATTTGTATCGCAAGGATTGTTGACATTGATAATTGCTGGAGAGACTGTATGAGAAAATATGCATTCGACGTATCCCATCCACGCGTATGAATCTACAACTTCCTTTATGTATTCGTTAGTGTCGACTATTTATATTTTTACTCGCTGGGACTCGACTCAAATGGGAGGGGTTTCTTGTTTTGTGTACCCACCCATATGGAGCACGAATTCTAGGGAGATATAAACTTTCAGTATATCTCAGTGAAATAATCAGAATACACTCGGGTAATGAAAACGATAGATAACTTGATAATACGAGCGTCCCAAGACGAGCACAACCCAAGAAGAGATCAAAAAGCAAACATGCTTTACGGTCAAAGAAATATTCCCGTTCATCCATAAAACCCCCTTAGTAGTCACCCAAGCGCCCTATCGCACCGCCTACCTCAAACGGTCAACGTTTAGCCAATCGTGGTCATAATCAATGGGGAGACACGTGGAATGGGTCCGCGACCTGGCAATATATACGCAAACGAGATATATGAAAGATATGAAATCTCAGATAGTTCCGCTAGAAATTTTGAAAATATTGTAAGTGATCGGATACCGAAAGTCGGAAGTCCTGTAATCTGAAACCTAGAACTGCACTCGCGAGCAGTGCGGGCTACGGTCGGAACGGTCGGCCCTCGCTAGTCAGTCGCACCCTGTGCAGACTAGGAAACAAAACCTGTCAGAGGTCATAACAGGTACTGCCAGTTAGAGCTGTCTGAGCAAATTTCAGCAGTCATTATGGCTATTGATAGTACAACAAAGGAAAATAAACCTGCCTTTGATTGGACTGACCGGAAAAGATAGGTAGATGTTCTACCCATATCTAAAATAACTGAAAGGCGACTTATTGCATATAATCCGTTCAGAAATATGAAAGGAAACTTATTATCCCGTCCTCTCTTTGCCCTAGGCCATAACCTATAAACATCTCGAATGACAATAAGCTGGCACACTGTTTTGGGAGACACTTCGATGTGCCATACATTGATGACGAGCACACGCCTTTAAGGAGCACAGTCGTGTGGCCTAAAGAGCTCACCTTCGATGGGATATCTCCCACAAACCTTTGGTAAAGTTTTTAGTACAATTAAAATGGACCTCAAGAAAATACAACCCCTCCTGAAAAATCTTTCCAGAATGTGTAAGCATCACACCAAAATCAGATAAGATGATGTTCTGAACAACGATTCTAAAACCGTGACCACTTCTGAAAATACTGACCATATGATTATCGCCTCCTCTGCCCTGCATACGGTTGTGACCGAGGCGTGATGCATTCTTAGAAGGTCACACGCACCGCACTTTTAAAATAAAAAATCACTCGATTTAGTGCTCTCCCCAACAGTGTACAATGCATGCCGGGGCCGCTCGACGCCGGTCTGGGCCGCTCGTGGGCCTATGATGTGCCCGCTTGCGGGCCGTTCATAATTTCGCTCAGGCCATATTTCGGCAAAAGAAAACAAGCATTTTCGAGGCTGTTTTAACAATTCGCCAAAAACATTTAGGTTTGGCGTTCGGCCGATTTGGTCGATGGCTGGCCTATGGAAATATCGATTCCGGGCCGACGGAGACAAAATAAAGTAACGCGTCCCCTGCTCCCCAATGGGACGGGGGAGAGTTGGTTAAAAGGTGGGGAGTGGGGGTCCTATTACCACCTCTCGGTCCCCTCCAAACCAACCTCCTCTATCCTTGAGCTCCCGAGGATTGAATAACGCCGCCGGGGAGAGGGGGGTTCAGCAGCGGATCGTGACTCTCTGGGGCATGATGCGAGGCACCCCAGGGGAAGGGATCATTACATACGGTGCATAACTGCAATACAAATTAATTCAGCCAAAACACGTTTACAATAAACAAACATATTTACTTTCCTAATTAAACCAAGTTCGACACATACACTCTTACTTAAGGGCTCTACAAATTTTCCATACACATACGCAGATCTGTGCTCTGGCCCGGCCCGCCTAACCTGCAAAAAAAAAAAAAACACACACGTGCGAGTGAATGATACAGCAACCCGGGCTCCGATGGTACCTGCAGTGTGCACAACCCACGTCAATAGATGCACGTCTCACAAACGTGAGTAAACATAAACTCTAATATGCAATTAGGTTGCGAAAACCACATAGTCGCACCGGACAACTATCTCATTCTTAATAATGCCGGGCACCTACGATGCCATTGCGCGTCGGCTCGGCTGCTGCACAAATACAACCAAACACCACCAGCAAGCTCATTCAGCGAAAGAGCACATAAACACCATGTCACTGCGGAGTACGTTGTATTCGAACCTGCCAAATAAATATCAACAACCCCATTCAGCGAAACAGCACATCAATAAAAGTCGATAACACCTGTATCACTGCGGGGCAGGTTGGATTCGAACCAACACGCGTTAGTCCGCGTTGATAACGGAACTCGCGGAATCCACCCCTCACGCCGAGCTGATATTTGGGATGATAGAATCAGGGGAGAAATCCTCTCCGGAGGTCGTTCGGCCAACTTGGCCCGAAATTGGCCGAAAACATTTGTTTTTTCCCCCCCTTGTTTTTACATATTTTTTCATACTCAAGGGCGAGAGATCTTTCGGCCAATCTTCGGCCAAACCCTCTTCTTGAGAGACTCGCTCGGCCAGGGGCCGGTCAATCGCGATAGGACTTCTCCCCTGGATGGAATCCGTCAAGCCGGGAGCACCGCGCAGTGACGTTCACAAGAGACTACTCACCTCAACACGGGGGGCTCGCTGTGACAAATGAAAGCAAATGAAATATGTCAAAAACAAAACAAACAAAAAAACACAGCAAAGAAGCATGCGCGTGCTACAGTCCTGCCCTCCTGTGGTGGGGCTTATTCACTTCCTAAGCTTGAAGTGATCTGCCGCCGACCTCGCTTTCGGTGCTGTGTCATCTCTTACGTGAAGAGCTGGGGCCATTGCGTTGAGGTTGACCACATATCGCGAGTACATCGCCACATGGAAAATCGCAGATCGATTTGCGATCCTTCGACGAATACGTTATACAGTATAGTTTTCAAGTTTTGTGTGTCACTCTGTCTCTATGGTGACACGGCACACGCGACGGGCGATACTACTGACACGGATCGCATCGCATGGACGCGTTCGCAATTTTGAATCGATATTTCAATTCCCGAACGAATTTCAATTCCACTGTCCCAGGTATGATGTTCGTACGACGTCCATACGGTTTTCATGTTTTTAAATGGCATCGGGTCAGTTTGTTTTCCGCGTCCATGCGTGCGAAAATCATCGTCCATGGGACATTTTTATACGGACGGTCGGTCAAGGCTAACTCGGATGGATGGCGTATGGAAAGCTAACTGGCATTTCCACACATGTGGCCAGTCTTCAGGGGGAAACGTCCAAATACTATAGAGTCGTACGGAAGAGCGCCATTCATCGTATGCTCGCCGTGTGCTTCCCGTCGTCCATCCATGGGAACCTTCCAAAATTTAGTTTTGGTAATGTCATCAACTACATGGACAGACCGTCCATGGGACAAATCATAATCATACAGATTTTGTACGATATTCTCACGGAATTCGTACAAAAACCGTATGGACAGCTAACTGACGTTTCCACACGTGTGGACAACTGATCTTATGGAACTGTATGGACTATAATGCATGCGTCATCCGCACAGCAGACGACACATATGGTCCATCCGCAACCTAACGTGTGGACGACGAGTGTACAACCTGCTTGACGTAAGTGTCAATGCATGCGCGCAAATATGACAATGAACGTATGAAGGCTACGAACATCATCGTCCATACGTTGGGATTCGAAGCCAAGCGTGCGAACGCCATACGGACGCTATACGGATAACGTACGGACTACAAAAGTCGGTTTGTCCATGCGCCCGCGAATGCAATGGTTAAAGGCGGTTATCCAATAACGCAATAAGTAGACTCTACGGCAAGTGCGCGGCGATGGACTTCATGCGTGATCGATCGCCATCATCGGTGCGACCACAAACAGACGAAGATGAAAACAGTGACGCGGAGGAATTCCTAGAATAAGATAGATGATCAATACTACTACTAATATGAATATAGTTTGCTGACTAAATTAGTTTTTGTCCCCTTTCCGTCGTAATATATGATGATGAAGGAGCAGTAAATTCCTGATGGGTCAGAAGGAACAGTGCCACGGCTATGCGAGAGGTTTAGTCGAGTCAAGGTTCAAGCGACAGCGACACAAAGGCCCGAAGACGAGGTTCGCGGCGAGCAACCGGATCCATTTATGTCCTTCGTGAACACGCTGCTCTTATGGGAGCAGGAACGCGCGACGACGAGGCGCAAGCGCAAGCGGTCATGCCTCGCGGGTACGGGTATTGCAGGATTGAGAATCGAAAAGGAAAATGCGATACGACTGTGAGTCTGTGGCACAGTGACAGTGTGCGTCATATATATTTATACGCCATATCGATAGATCTGTAACGTTGTCGCGAACCCGTGCACAACGTGTCTCTACGAAATACGAATGTATTGGCATGTGGCACGCGTGAGTGGTGCTGAAATCTGTATAGGCAGCCCTGACTGGGAGTCCCGGTCAGGCCCCTATGACAGACTCCTAGGCCAACACTGGACTGCTGACTGATCTATAGGTTCGTGCTGTGACACACGCTGTGTCACAGGTAGGCTAGACTCCGAAACCGTCCGAGACCGTTCCGGGTATATCTAGCTTAGGGTTTATTTATCTTATGAGTTTATCCACACAGTTCGGGAGTTTCTGATATCTAGTGAACTAGGATATTCCAGTAGGTCGTGGCCCCATCCACGTTTTTATTCCACTTGCTGATTTGGCCATGATTGGCTAAACGGCCGCTTGGAGAGGTGGTGCGCGCGGGCGCGTTTGGGTGCGACTAGGATTTATGGTATGAATTGTTTGCGGTAAGCAACTGGGAGTGGCGGCCATGGGGACCGCGCCTCGTTACGGACTAGTCTTAGCAATGTTCGGATCCAGTTTTGCACCGGCACTGGCCCTGCTGGTTACTGTTTTCTGGGCTGGTGTTCGCGACACCTTCGACTTCGACGACATCTTCGAGTGCCCCTCGCCGCTCCACTCTCTTAGCTCCTCTCCGCTGCTGACCATTACCATTTTCCCGCTACCACACCCAACCGCGCGACTGCGTACCACCTCCCCTCTGGCTTTTCAGAGTATGGGTATGTTGACCCGAGCGAAGAAGTCCCTGGACAGGGACAGTGACATTGACGCCTCACTGAGGCTATTAGACGGGGTTCGGAACAGTCCGACGGTGCGTACGCCAACTGTTCCGACCCCCGCTCCGACTTCCAACGAGGATGCAGACGTGGCGACCAGGAAGTACTCACAGGAGCAGAGCAAGCTGGTTGACGACATCTACAAAGCGCGTCTACACCGCCAATGGGCCAAGGGTGTCCGCGAGGATGTCCTTGGGGACAAGAAAACACCACTTCCACGGTACGGACGACGCTGGCCTCCTCTCCGAGCTGGTGGTGCAGCTGCGTACGGAGTTTCATTCGGCTGGACTGGAGCTTGCATCCTTTGACCTCGACGACCCTCTGGCTCGTGTGGTGACCAAGGTCAAGTGGTCAACGGCTTGCTCTTCGACGTTCTGGCTCTGGTTATCGAGAAGCACAGCAACGCCTACGTCTGGTTGACTGGCACCGACGCCTCGTCTGACCGTGATGGACGGCGAGCCCTGGTGGACATCATCAAGGGCTGTGTACCGGTGGCGCTGCGTGAGTCGCACCAGGAGGAGCACGCCGCGTTGCGTTATCCCGCAGACACTGACCCGCAGCCCATCTTGGCTCGGGAACAGCGTCTGGTGCGGGATAACAAAGCTACGTACGGACTGGACACCCACCGAGGAGACCAGGAAGCTCTCCCTGTACAACCGGCTGGACCCAGTGTTTTACACCGCGGTCAAGGTGCGGTATCCTCTCGCGGCCGATCTCGCGCATGTCTCCTTGGCGTCTCTCCGCTCCCTTGTGGTGGAGATTTATCAGGCTTGCCCCGCTTGCGCGCAGACGGGGGCGGGGAGAGCAGTCTCGGGCAAGAGCGGCATCTCTGCGCAGCTCTCCAGCACCGAGTACGGCGCCCTTCTCAACAAGATCAACGAGCTTCAGGACTTGCTACGGCAGCAACGCGGGACGGACGCGCTGCCGGCGCAGCAGCAGCGCGGTACGCAGCGGGGATTCCGTGTCGGTGATGGAAGGTGAGATATTGCTAACCACTAGAGCTATGGGGACTAGTGGCGTCCTCAATATCATAGCGGACACCGGGAGTCGAACCCCTGGTGTCACGGTTGTATAGGTTGGAAACAACCGTCTAGACCATCTAGCGCTAGATGGTCTAGACGGTTGTTTCCAACCTATACAACCGTGACACCAGGGGTTCGACTCCCGGTGTCCGCTATGATATTGAGGACGCCACTAGTCCCCATAGCTCTAGTGGTTAGCAATATCACTTCTACCATCATAAGTGGAAGCGTGGTGGGCCCATAACCTGACAAGAAGTGAGAAATATATATAAGGATGTATATATGTCGGGCGCTGAGGAGCGGAACTGTCTCGCAGGGGCAGGTGCTCTCGGATACTAAGATGATATAAAATACTGAGATAGGTGTTTTATAGCACACCGTGACACACGTGACAACGGACACTGGTGACACATCGGGCTGAGGGGTGACAGACAGGAGACCCACTGTGCCCCCCCCCTTACAGTGGGGGTGGCAAGATTGGGCTCCCCGTGAGTCGGCACGCACCCGCTGCCTGCAGTCGGTTTCGACCGTGACGACCAAAATGCCTATTCTACGAAAGGTGGGTTTACACACCGTAAGGACCCCTTACGGTGGTTTACCCAACCCTAAGTAAAACGATTATTTCAGCCCCTAAACTGACCCCCATGGTCATGTTCGTGGTGGCAGGATGACTTTAGACACTCCCAAGAGGCATCCGCGAAGAATTATATCGGATGTATCCGGGTTTGTTAACCTGAAAACCCAAACCCAAACCGGCAAACCAATTATCGCATATAAATCATGTCATATAGCGTAAAAAACCGTCATACCACCCTCACTTCGCGTGACATTTTAAGGGCCAAGATGGCCTCGAATGAAAATTTTGACAAGACACTGCAGAAAGAGCAGCTCGAGAACTTGACAACATGGGTCTCCAAATTTCCAAAGGGCCATCGAGGGAGGCCACATATCTACCAATATATAAATTATGTGGTAACCCACCGTAAGCATATATGATCGGAACCCGCTACAACCCCCCACTTCGCGAGCGCATTACACACATGGGGCACATCGCATCCATCCATAGTATGTTCCTCAGCTTTCATTCAACTCATAAACTGTCTGAAAATCGATAGGTTTGACACCGTAGACCTCATAACCCCTACAGATCTGCAACCCTTGGGAAAGCTTTCCATAGGCATGGAAACGGGTGAAAACCCTATGGAAAAGCCCTATGGAAAAGGGAAAATGGATACAGGAGGTTATCTCGAAAACAAAAATTTTGAGTTTCCATCCCTATACTCACCCTTGGGAAGGTTTTCATTATTTTCCAGGGCATTCCATAGGGTGATTGTGCTTTCCATAGGGTTTTCCAAGGCATTCCATAGGGATGATTGTGGCGTCCATACATATGGAACGTTTTCCATAGGGATGGAAGGAATCGTATGGAAAATATCGTATGGAAAACCCTATGGAAACCCAATGGAAAGTCCTGGAATATCAAGCGTTTTCCGTACCTATGTCATCCCTATAGCATTCCTATGGAAAGCCGTATGGAAAACCCTGTGGAAAAACACACGGATATGTTCCATCCCTATGATCACCCTATGCTGGCCCTATGGAACCTAATAGGTCATACCTATGGAAATCTTTTCCCCAGGCATGGTACCCCTTGGGAAACCTGTTTCCATACGGACGGTGTACCTATGGAAGCGAATTCCATAGGCATGGTATCCCTTGGGAAGCAATCTTCCATACGGTCGATATACCTATGGAACATTTTCCACAGGTATGGTATCCCCTGGGAAAGATCTTTCCATACGGACATTATGCCTACGGAAGACGGGCCCATACACTTAGCGTCCCTTGGGAAATAGGTTTCCATACGGCCGACATACTTATGGAAAGGTTTTCCACTGGGTGGCTCACCTTTGGGAAAGATTATTCCATAGGATGGCTATACCTATGGAAACACAATTCCATACGTGCTGTATACTTATGGAAAGGTATTCCATACGGATATTATACGTATGATTCCGTTAACAGCATCAGGAGTATACCTATGGAAACGCTTTCCGTAGGGTGACCCGCCCTATGGAATTCATATTCCATACGGTTATTATACTTATGGAGAGCATTTTCCACAGGTGTACTATACCTACGGAAAGCTTTTTCCCCAGGGATACCATGCGTATGAAAACCGTATATTATAGGTATGGAAAACATCTTTCCCTACGTATGTTATCCGTATGGAAACTATTTACTATAGGCATAGTATAGGTATGGAACCGGTAGATATATATGGTTTCCATAGGCACGATATAGGGATAATATCGGGATGCTATACGTATGGAACTTAATTAATATTTACTTTCCATAGGCACAGTAGTGGGGCAGTATTGTCAGGGTTATGACCGATGACATATGTGTCATACATGTCATACGTGTCATACCTGTCATACATGTCATACCATGTCATGTCATGTCATGTCATATATTATTATGACAGTCGGTAATGTCATATATTATTATGACAGTCGACAGTATGGTCGATCATGACTGTACAGGTCGAGTCGCGTCATACATTTATGACAGTCGTCAGTACGGTCGACGATGACTGTACATGTCGCCAGATGATTATGTCATATCATCAGGCATCCCTGTCATCGAGAGTTCGTATGATTGAACTCGAAGATGGCAAAGCAAAGATACATCTTGGAAACAAACCAAGAACCATCTTTAGCTTTCAGCATGCGCAGAACTCGCATGTGCAGCATGAACGAACTAGTCGTTACTACCATGCTGGTCGTTCAACCTACGTCTCGGGTTCACAACCCAATGGCGGTACCATCTAAGATGATGGGTGACGTAGGTATAAAAGTGAGGAAGCGTTGTGCTTCAGCAGATCTTCTACGGAGACTGCACTCACAAAATTCCGCTCATACGTACACTTGCATTGCTGTTCAACTTTGCAGTGTTACTTTTGTATATTGATAATATATCGCGGCGCTTGTATGTTTAGCCGTAACAATGGTATTCTAAACTCGTCAAGGCACGAACACGAGAACTCAAGTGAGTGCAGCGTTAGATATTGTATATATCACATTGTTCGCAGGTTGCAGGTTCGCGCATACAAGCAACAGCGCTCGCAGTTATACTGAATATCTGCAAACCGAATAATAAATACGCTCGAATATCGACAGCATACGGATTGCGCGAGGATTGATCATCGCGAACATATCCGCAGCTGACAGCATTCGCAGAGAAATCGTCTTAATACTATAAGCGACAAGGTGTGCGCACAGTATACGGATCGTATACATATGATGTCAAAATTCGCAGGATTGTCACGGTATGCGAGATGCAGATGCGCTAGTGAAAAATGACCGTCAGTACGTATGATTCGCATCAGCTGCGAATGGACGTACGAAATTTCGTTAAACAGCGCGATCGCATTCATTTATGCGACAATACACCGGCGACAATGAGATACTTTGTGAAATAATTGGCAACATCGATTTTCGCAAATGATCTGCTTGAATCGTATACAATAATCCGCTCGTACGATGATTTTTAGCTCGTCAGCGCGATGTGCACCTGTCATGATTTCATCGGATGCAATAAACGCACGATTTTAGGGCGCATGATTCCTGATGTATCTACATGCAGCGAGACATTCATTTGTCTACAGTGTCCGCCATCCGTACATATGCCATGTTGCGCGCGTCAATATCCTCTGCAGAATAATTGTATACTCGCAGGGATATTTTGGATGGATGCATGACGGACACATGATTACTATACTGCAGCATTTTACACCACATATTGATGACTGCAGAAATATTTCAAACCGTCAGCATTTGTATGCTTATTGCAATATAGTGTGCAAAAGATGTATATACCGAGTTTGCAATGATTGCATTATATACCAACATGCAGCACATGAGTATATGCAGCACACACCAGCATGCAGCACGCACCAACATGCAGCATTACACCATGTATACATTCTATACTGAGTGACTGCAATATTGTAAGTTGTGTATGCATCACGTTAGCAGATGTTATGTATAAACCAGCTTGATCACGTTAGCAGCTGGAATATGTGACATTATATTACAATGCATCAGACATGCACATAAGCATACTTGTTGTGCATGTTAACTATATTCGAACCCATATAGTGTAAGGTGCCTATTCAATGATCTCAACACAATAATTAGCTCGTTATGACCCGGTGGAGTCGAGATACTCTTCGGACCACATATCGTTCTATTGTGGATCACTGAAAGGATTGCTCACCGGAACTATATGTGAAATAAACCAGCAACGCATTATTGTGAATGAGATGATCTCAGGACTACAACAACCCCTAACCTGATATATATCATGCTAGATTCATTCAGTACATGGTATGCTGATTATCATCCTGCATGATAAACTGTTTGGGAATGTTGAAATATCCAGAACTTATCTTCTTGTAAGTGTATAAAAGTGAACACACACACTAGGTACTAATCAGTAGTACCATACACTGCACATCACCAAGCATTCATCATACATGTTAAGATTCACTGACTCAAAGTGAATAAATTAACTATATTATGTATGATAATATGGATCCCACTTCCAAACACATGTGCGTGGAAGTGTCAGTGATGGCGATACATAAGGAACAGGATAAGAAACCATGCTGAAGGGCTGGATGGAGAATATCTCCAGACCCGAAGGCATTATACAATGCTCAAATAAGCAGCTGGTCACTGCTGAGCATTGTCCACTCGTCTCACATATCAGCTGGAGCAACTACAACAAGTACATTGCATTATGATAGTTGATTCAGAATTGATCAGCTCAATTTGCATGTAACATATAGATCAGTTTTCATATGATTTCTGACAATAGTATAAAGGACATTCACACACACATAAATGTGTTGTGTGAAGTTGCTGTGATTGTATCCAGCAAAGTCCAGATTTGTTCCAAATGAGATATATCACTTTGATAAATCTTAAGAGCACAGACCTATGCTCAAACAAATCATAGGTTGAGAAATATCACTAAAGTGGCTGTTTCCACTTAAGTTGATTAATATATACATAACCAGAAAAGTACATTTGCTGTGCATGGGTTTAAATCAGTAAAACCCAGAATGCTGTCAACTGTAAATGTTGATATACAGCACAACTCACTTATTTGCTATGAAAAAATGTCATATGCAAAAGTGAAGTTCCTTGTAATGATTCTGTACTTACATTTCACATTTACACTGAAATATGTCACCACAACAATATTTCAGACAGCTGAAAAAAACTATAAAATGGGTGAAAAAGCTCCACGTTTAATTTCAAAATGAAAAATGTGTGCCCATTTTATGTAAGATTATGATTTTATACCTATTAAGGTATCAGAAAATCATAATGACACATGTCATATCAGTGTGACACCCTAAAATATTAGGTGTTGAATATATATGGGTAACGCTATTGCTATGGCAATAAATCGCTCAAAATGCTCTACGTTAAATACGTAAAACAACATTTTGAAAATTTTGGATTGATTTTTTTTACTAAAATGAATATTTATATATCAAATAACAATCCTTGATTTATGCAGCATGTGTAACGCCCTGTAACAACCCTAAAATTAAATGTGTGTAACAGGGGTGTAACGTACCTCCTAAAAAACACTTTACGTTTATGTGGGTATTAAATGCAGTTTTGCTTAAAAATCTTTGCAAAAACGTTATACTGCTTATTTTTTACCTGTATTAGGGTTACTGATATCAAGTAACACCCTAAACACTGTATTGAGTAACAGGGCCACTGTAACTATATATGCCCAAAAATGCCAGTTTTATTTCGAAAAACTTCGTTTTTTGGCATTATTATATCATGCTAAATCATCATAGACATGATAATACTATGGGCAACAACCCTAAAACTGTAGGGCAACAACCCAAAAACTGCAGGGCTACAACCCAAGGACTGTAGGGCTGCAACCCTAAAACTGTATAAGCTGCTTCCTATAAGGACTGCAAGCTATAAGCTATAAGCTATAAGGTATATAAATAACTGACTGCCTATGTGTTCACACTTCCTCAAGAAGGAAGAAGGTGGATAGAATTCACACATATCCGTTTCATATTCCGATCTGGTGATTTCTGATGGATTGCTTTTGATAAAATCACTGCATCCACAAATAACGTTGAAATTTGTACAACGTTAAATCCACCATCACTAATAGTGTAAACTCAGATGGGAAACTATATTCCAATGACTATAAGTTGACTTTTGCTCAGCATTTACATTCTCGAGTAAGTTTGGAATGCTGAATATATACATAACATATAACCTGATACCATGCTTAATTGCATTTCCTGGATCAGAAGATGATAGTTATATAATGTATATATATATATATATTTCCCACCAGATATACTTTGGCACTATAGCCGTACATAAGAGTGGGAAGGACAAGTGCATCGCTGTAAGACTGGTTGATATAGTCCCAGTGCTGAAGGCAGAATTTGGCACCTGAATAACAGCTGATAACTGTTGGTGACCACCATGTAAGACCTTCCAAGCGTAACTCCTTTGTCCTGAGATGCAAGTGAATTGTTCATAATATGTTGACATCACATAAAATCATTCTGATAAAAACCCTATATATTCACATGAGATGTCGTCACTACAATGACATGGGTTTTTGAATCGTCGAAATAAGTATAACTCCGATGAATTCATTAGTACAGAATAAGCTGTTGAGATTATTCCTCCGGCTGGATTGCAATCATTCACAATCCCTGTACATTCCGGTGACAAAATATTGCACTGGACTGATTGGCATAATCAGTGATATATAAGTCACCAGAGAAAGCATTGCAATCAGCACAATGCTGTCTAAACTCACAAAGATGAGTAACAGATATTCTCAGATGTAGTAAACAGAGGCACAATGTGACCTACGCTAAAATCGCGTATGCTCGGGCACTGTATTGTGACCTGCGCTAAGATCGTGTATGCATGGACACAACATGACTCGTGCCAATGACGTGGACATATTTTATGCCACGACATCACATTTGAAATCAATAAATCACTCAGAGTAAAGGTGTTGACATCAGTATAGCACCATTATACATATAGTCATGAGGATTTTAAAGAAGACATAGTCTCTCCGATATTGACAAACATGGTACATATATATATATATATCCATGCTCTCTGATCATATATTGACATTCCACAGCATACGATGATGGTAATAGCAAACCACTTCGCTGCTGGAGGGTAGTGTTGTATTTTATACAGCACATGCATGGGCACTATATGACCCACGCTGATGACGTGAATTCGGGCTGCATCCCAAAGACTGCGATGCACCTTTGGTGCAATGGGCTGCAACCCGAGAACTGCTATCCAGCTTCATAGAAATCTTCCACGTCATCACATAGAGGTCGGACCTCTGTTGTATTTGAACGGCGCTTGACAACCGCCTAGCAATACACTTCCTTGAGGGGGGAAGATGATAAGCTAGAAATACAACTAAAAACCAAATGAATAATAAAGACAAATAAATAAAACAAGTAAGTTGCATCATTGTTTTTGTTTTGGTAAGCCTGACTATATACAGTCAAACCATGCAGAACTCCATGAAAGTTGACACATACATCAGCCATGACATTCATATGAGTTTGATTTTGAAGACCTAGACATTGTATACATCTGGTCTAGCATGTATCCAGACTAGAATTGTATATTGACACGGTGCAAGCACTATAGCCTCTGCCACCAATGATCATTGAAAAGGGCAACCATTCTTGATATTTCATACATATCATCTGATTGGATCATTAAAGGTGTCAAGATTACTCAATGCAATATGCAGGCCACGGCCTGAGTACAACACCTAGAAGGTCGAAGCCACTGAGCTGACCAATGCAGCATAAATGCTAGCTGCCTTGAAGGCTATTCAATAAGCCTATTGCCCTTTTTGTCTTGATATGTATCCGTGTATTGGCATCTCTTTGAGGTAATTATACCTACTGAATGAGCCATACCAACCATCTTGTCTTCATTGATCATTAAATATCTGATCATATCGCCATTGAGCAATGCCTATTCTGTGAGATTATATATCACGAGGCATTTCATTAGTGCACAATAAACAATTGAAGTGCAACAAAGATCATCAGCTCTACATCATACCAAAAGGTTGAGTTGTTATCAATTGAATTTTTTAGACACCATTTCTCAGAGGTCTATTCATCATAAAAGACAGAGTCTGTGCAATCATGGCTATTCAGCCTCCGACATAGCTGCATAGCTATTTAGCTTATGGTCCCAACCGTTGTTAAGCAGCCTCTACGCTATATGGCTGAAAAGTGGCAAGCAATCTCTTCGGTCATTCTTGGGCATAGAGCAATCAAGCACAGCCAATCCAGGATGTTTATCCCAAAATTCTCTACGAATTATTCATATCTTCTATGTGTCATATGAAACAACCAATATACCATCCTATGATGAAAGTCATCTCCTTCAGTGGTGATTTTGCATAGTGACTTTCTTGCTGTTTATTTTCTTCTCATGCTGCAGGTCTGCTGCATCCCTGTGTGATTCGTCCTCGATGAAAGAACAAGACATGTTGAAGCCAGTTTTGCTTTTGGATGAAGAAAGCTCAGAAGATGAAGTTACCAGCAAGTTTCGTAGCTGGTACAACGTTCCGGATGTAGCAGTAGCAAAGAGGCGCTTGCAGAATAAGAAAAACGCTGAGCGTGATGCCAAAAGACGTAAGAAACAATGTCCTCAGTGGATGTTGGATAGTCAATGGTAGCTCTAGCTAGAAAAGTACATTAGATTCAGATTCTGAACATTCAAATGGACTTGAATGCACTCGGGTTTGTACTGAGTTGCAATTGTCCAAAGTTTTCACTCTGACATCATTGCTTATTGTGGAATAGCATACAATGGTATAAACCATCCACATATAGATTGACACCATATTTGTAATTTCATAACATTTTGGCACATAAGACAAGCATGCTTCATTAAGAAATGAAAACTCTTTGAAAGTTCATTCTGGAATGTTTAGAAATTTGTTGCCTCATCCATTAGGCCACGAAGTCTTGGATAACCCGCAATCTGCATACGGTCTCCAAGCACAGTTCATCCTCATTCTGGAAAGTGACGGAAATTTCATAGTCATAAAACAAGTCACAATTCTATCGGATTGAAATGACACATTCACCATTCATACTTCTTTATCATAACAAGTCTCTGAATAGTGTTTGCCCAAAAATAAAATGGGCACTATTGAGATAAGTGATCATGTGCTGAAGAATATACACATATCACTAGGCAATGCCATGTTCTATTCATAATGAAATGACATGTCAGCCATCCATCAACTACGAAAATATAACTCGTAGTAATTTGTTGTCATTACGGACACTTCTTGATCGACTCTCCATTAGCTTCGATACCAAAGTTAACTTCGGTACCATCACTGATTTCTTTGTTCATCATGACAATCATTTTCCAGAACCATTGTCTAAAATTGGGTACACTATATTGACCCTAAACTGACAAAGTATGTGGGCTGCAACCCAACGACTGCATTTGACATCATCTGGCATTTGCCACATTCAAAAACGTCAGGCATATTGCCAATATGACGTAGAGAGAATCAATGTTCAGATTGACATTGTTACCTCTAAAGCATTCGATGAGTAATCTCAGTCTGATTCTCTATCAAATCATTTTTCACATAACATAATGATTGAATAACATCCTCCATCACCATCTGATTGGTTTGATACATCTCTTTTTGCGAGGGGGAGGAAGAGTATAGATTCATTCATTTTCATACAGCTGCCACACCTTACATCATTGTGATTTTGCTTGGAAAATTAAAGATCTTATCAAAAGTTCCAGCATCTGTGTATAGCAGCCATAAAATTGATGACACGGTACATCATGCCGATTGAAACATCAAATGAAGTCTTATTTGACTTACTAACACATGAAGTTCATTATGAAGAAATCATAGATGCATATTTCTCCGGCTCTATCATATTATATGAAGGGCACTGATATGGAGAACGATGGTTTTTCAAAGGTGAATAAGCTATATTGTAAGCTTACGACCATCACTTTGACGTCAACAGCCTGAGATGCTGATTGTCGAAATTCAAGAGTTGAAGGATTCGATGAATCAACCTTGATACATGTGTTTTGATTGATGAATTGTTGATCCATGGTTTCTCCCCAAATCTAGAGAAGCTGGCACACAAGTTGTTGCCAATGTCTTAAGGAAAGCATCTGAGCAAAGGATTGCTAGTTGTGCCATCAGGCATCGAATTCCATAACAGAAAAGCCGAGTGAGTAAATCCGCCACTCTAGCTATTTGCCCGTCATTCCTTCCAGGTTCACGACAAGAGACAATTCATCAAAGTCATACACCAATGCATAAATCACATGCATGGTTGCACAGTTTGTATCCGAATGCCATTCCATCAAAGTTAAGCATCTTGACAGTATTTCTGGCCAACCAAAAGCCTTCCTGTCTTCGGATATCTTGAGCATTCTCATTTCCAGTTCCATTATGGACTAGGACGCATCATGACTGTGCCTCGCCAGGACACTAATCCTCAAAGCCGCACACTTGAGGCGAGCCTTATGAGACAGTGACCTTTGGCTTGTGGGGCGCCAACCCCTTATCAAATCATGAACACTTGTTAACACCTGGATAAATTTATCATGATGCAACTTAAGTGGGATTATAAGTTCCACATAATCATATTGTCTACGTATGCTGAAGGCATAACTACCGCATATGGTTACAATAGGTCGCAGCTTCTATAACATTGTGGCTTCTAAGTCAAAAGCTGATAGCCAATGACTTTTTGCCAAAAATTGCCGACCATATAAAAATCAGGCCATGGAAACATGTACCCAAGAGGTTTTCGTCCATCGGTCACATATATATATCAGGGCTGCATCCCAAGAACTGCAGGGCTGCATCCCAAGAACTGCAGGGCTGCATCCCAAAGACTGCGATGCACCTTCGGTGCAATGGGCTGCAACCCGAGAACTGCAGGGTTATATCCCTAACATTTTTTACCCTGCATCAAATTGATATGACAGGAGCAGGAATTGATCCTTCCTTGCTAAAGGTGTAGTGAGCCTTGTTCAAAATCATACCCTTGCACAGATACGCACACATGCGAGATATCATATCTGTGGATAAATAAAAACTGCTAAATGCTACCTTTGCCAAAACCGTGGTTTGTCATCGGATTCTTGGCCAGTCATCCGAAGCTACCGGAGATAATGACTGAGGTAGAAGGAGTTGTGATCCTAAGTTGTGCTTGACAAACATGACTACATAAATTTCACATTAGTACGTGGCGAATTCATTCTCACTCATCGCGATAGATGTTCGTCAAAGCGTGCGTACTGGACAAAAATATTGAGGAGTTGAGCAGACCGGTTAAGGATTATAAGTCCAATTCCGTTAAGCAGGGCCGCTCCGTTTGCATTAAAACAAGCCCCTTTGTTCGTTTATTATCGAAATCGGGCTCCCCATCACCGCCTAGGATCCTCCAAAGTAGCTTAAGGAGGGGAGGAAGAGTTGGGTGCACTATATCAGGCCGAGAATCGTTCGAATATAATTCGTTATAATCGTGGGATCATCGATCGCGCAAAGGCGACGACGGCTAGCGCAAATAATCCGTAACGTAGACTTCGGATGCTTTGAATCGTCTAGCACATACATGATAACGTGTGGATCAATCAGTAATCCAGCGTAGGATTGTATCGCGAAAACGCTCTTCATTGAACCTTGGAACGTCACTCAACGATACGATTTCCGGAAAGGTGGGCTGCATCCTAAGGACTGTATGGCTAAATGCCTAAGGTGAGGGACTAAAGTGGACTCAGTTCCCCCCAATAACCTAAAAACACCATGAGGGACGCCTCAAATCGGTGTAAGAAGACTGGTACCAGCAAGAAGCGACAACAACAAAGACATCAAAGACATATACAAAGGTATGCCCGTTGTGAGGTCACAACTCTCTTAAGAGGGGAGATCTGTCAGGGTTATGACCGATGACATATGTGTCATACATGTCATACGTGTCATACCTGTCATACATGTCATACCATGTCATGTCATGTCATATATTATTATGACAGTCGGTAATGTCATATATTACTGGAATATCCCAGAGAGCGCAGAGCACCGAGGGAAACCGCCGCGAGATCGGCCACCATGGGGTAACGCACCTTGACCGCGGCGTAGAACACCGGGTCAAGCCGGCTGTAGAGGCTGAGCTTCCTGGTGGCCTCGGTGGGGGTCCAGTCGGCGGCCTTGTTATCCCGCACCAAACGTTGTTCCCGAGCCAAAATCGGCTGCGGGTCAACGTTTGCGGGATAAGTAAGCGCGGCATGCTCCTGCTGGAAGGACTCCCGCAACGCCACTGGTACGCTGCGCTTCACGATGTCCACCAGCGCACGCCGTCCATCTCGGTCGGCAGACGCGTCCGTACCCGTAAGCCAGACGTGGGCGTTGCTGTGCTTCTCGATGATAAGCCCAAGCACGTCGTACAGCAAGGCGTTCACCTTTCCCACCACCAGAGCCTGGGGGTCGTCAAGGTCGAACGAGACGAGGTCCAGCCCAGCGGACTCAAACTCCGTACGTAGCTGAACCACCACATCGGAGAGGAGACCCGCGTCAGAAGTGCCGCTGAAATAATGCTTCTTGTCGCCAAGGATATCCTCGCGGATACCCTTGGCCCATGTCCGATGGAGCCGCCCCTTGTAGACCTCGTCCACAAGCTTGGACTGCTCCTGTAGATACTTCCTCGTCGCAACGTCGGCGTCGGTGTTGGAAGTAGGGTCGGGGTTCGTAATAGCCGGTGATTTGGCCGTCGGTGTGTTGCGAACCGCGTCAGTGAGCCTCAGCGAGGCGTCGATGTCGGAGTCCCTCGTGAGGGACCGTTTTGCTCTAGTGGATACACCCATAATTCTGAAAGCCTGATGGGAGGTGGTACGCCGGGGCGCGTTCGGGTAATGTTGGGAAGATGCGACGTCACAGTCACGGAAGGAGCGGTAGAGCCATGCGAGCGAGGGGCACTGGAAGACGTCGTCGAGGTCGAAGGTGCTCGAGCCACCAGCCCAAAAATCGGCAGCAAGCGGGATCAGGGCAAGCGTAATACCGTAAATGAACATTGCGTCGACTAGGTCCGGTCCAGGTCGAACCCCCATAGCTGCGGCTCAAAGACGCTCACCGCAAACAGCTCATCTCAAAATTCCCGTGAGTCCCCAAACGCGCCGTCGCGCACCACCTCTCCAAGCGGCTGCTTTAGCCAATCATGGCCAAACTAGCTGTGGAATATAGCGTGGAATGGGTCCACGACCTACTGGAATATCCCGGTCCAAGATATCAGACAGTCAGTGAACCAATATAGATAAACTCTCATAAGAAATAAACCCTAAGCTAGATATACCCGGAACGGTCACGGAGTCGGAACGGTCTCGAGTCTAGCTACCTGTGACACTCGGTGTGTCACAGCACGGGCTTACGGATCAGTCACAGGTCCAGTGTTGGCTACCTAGGAATCTGTCATAGGGGCCTGCACCGGGACTCCCGGTCAGGGCTGCCTATACAGATTTCAGCATATATTATTATGACAGTCGACAGTATGGTCGATCATGACTGTACAGGTCGAGTCGCGTCATACATTTATGACAGTCGTCAGTACGGTCGACGATGACTGTACATGTCGCCAGATGATTATGTCATATCATCAGGCATCCCTGTCATCGAGAGTTCGTATGATTGAACTCGAAGATGGCAAAGCAAAGATACATCTTGGAAACAAACCAAGAACCATCTTTAGCTTTCAGCATGCGCAGAACTCGCATGTGCGGCATGAACGAACTAGTCGTTACTACCATGTTGGTCGTTCAACCTACGTCTCGGGTTCACAACCCAATGGCGGTACCATCTAAGATGATGGGTGACGTAGGAATAAAAGTGAGGAAGCGTTGTGCTTCAGCAGATCTTCTACGGAGACTGCACTCACAAAATTCCGCTCATACGTACACTTGCATCGCTGTTCAACTTTGCAGTGTTACTTTTGTATATTGATAATATATCGCGGCGCTTGTATGTTTAGCCGTAACAAGTATAGGGATACTGTACGTGTAGCACTGACTGTGTAGCATACATATTGCACATTAGCAACATGCAGTGTGTTCACTATGTTTCCACTATGCGAGATAAACAAAATACTCGAGCATCTTTACTACGATTAACATGTATCTAGCTAGGCAGAAAGGAATACGAATGGGACTATCAAATTTTATCATACCAACGAATACACAAAATTATGTTCTACTCGTGCACTTTCTATTTACAATACGCAAAATAATGTTCTTCTCGTGCTCTTTCTATTTACAAGATGCCAACCTAAACGTTGACGTTGTACTCGAGGCCGTCGATTTTCTCCATCTCGCTTCGCTCCAAAACAACCGATCTAAAATGGAAAGTAAAGAGCCAACACTTAGTAAAAAAGCGGAAACGCACAAAAGAATATTCGTCTATTGAAAACATAAAGGACTTATCAACCTAGAATGTTTGAAGGGATGCTTGAAGTTGACGTTGTACTCGAGGCGGTCGATTTCCTCCATTTCGCCCTCCTCGAAAACAGCCAATCTGAAAAGGAAAGTAAAGAGCCAACACTTAGTAAAAAGCGGAAACGCACAAAATAAACCTTTATTGAAAACATAATTAACAACCGAGCAACCTCAAATAAATGCGAATATGAACGCGAGATGAAAACCTAATATGACTTCGCCACGCGAACGTTTTCAGCGGATCTGAAAAACGAAACCAACCAACTAACGTTTAGTAAAGAAGAAAGAAAATAGCAGTCGTCAACGAAAGAAGCAAAGGAAAGTAAAAGGGGGATGTGGAGCGAGTTGGATTTGAACCAACTATTTCGAGTGCAAAGGACTCGCGGGAATTTCCCGTTCACTCCTAGTCAAAGTTTCACGCATGCCAAGTATGAGCGCGCGAAGCACACACAAAATAATACACACGCATAACCAAAACATGCACTGCAAACCAGTGCCATATTGCAACCTGTGAGAATTAAAAATAGGGTAAGGGTAGATGCGCCGGAGGTTCACGGAACATGACAGAGTCATCGCGACTGTCATGTGACGGAATCACAGGTTCGATGAGACACAGCCGGCGAACCGGTTTTTTAATTCATTTCTTCTGATTTCAGCCCATTGATCACGCGATTTGCTATGACACTATTTTCGTACTTAAGTCTACAGTATCGTTCGCGGTCCGTTAACTTGAGCTTGACCACACTAAGAAAGAAGGTTGGCGCCCACAACCGTCAGAAACAATCCTTCGCCTAACAGGGCGAGCAGTTTGTGAGGCTGCTATGATACTTGAATTGTTCACGTGTTTTGCTTGTGATATTTGTTTTGCGTCTTGCTGTTTCATCATTCGACGGAGTGTGCAGGTGGGATTAGCAGCGCATGTTTTGTAAAGCAACTTTCCCTTTTCGCCAATAGGCACGCACCTCGTGATGTGGGATTCTAAGTTGGCATTTGTCAACTTAGCTTGGGATGAAACCCAACCACATCGGACTCGTGGTCACTTGTTCACTTGGTCACCTTGAATATGTAAACAAAGTTTGAGGAGCAACGACTTAGTATAAGGCATCGGCTGTTTTATTTTTATGGGTTTGTAGCTAATTTGCGACCTCTTGAGGTGTGGAAGTCGAGGTTGGTGTATGCCAACCTTGCTTGGGCTCAAACCCAACCACATCGGACTCATCTCATTCACACTTTTTTTAACTTCACTGCCATGTGTTATATGTTTTTTGTTGAAGTTGGGATGGGTCTTAGGCTGATTTCTTTTTTGGGTTTGAAGTTATTATCTTCGAAGTTATTATCTTCGAACCCAAAAAGAAATTCAGCCATTCCCTTGGAGCCACGCAATACACCTCACACTTGGTAGTTGTATTGCTTGAACATACTTCTATTGATACACACAACGACGAAGCCGCAGGTTGCGTAAAGGTTAAGGTATGTAAGCAAAGATGATTGGAGTGTACGCACTTTCCGTGAACCCAAAAACGAATTCAACCTAAGACTATGATATAATCCTCACATAAGACGCAACTTTGCATAACTACTGAAGCTACATCAAAGATATCAATATGAGTCCGATGTGGTTGGGTTTGAGCCCAAGCAAGGTTGGCATACACCAACCTCGATTTCCACACCTCAAGAGGTCGCAAATTAGCTACAAACCCATAAAAATAAAACAGCCGATGCCTTATACTAAGCCGTTGCTCCTCAAACTTTGCTTACATATTCAAGGTGACCAAATGAACAAGTGACCACGAGTCCGATGTGGTTGGGTTTCATCCCAAGCTAAGTTGACAAATGCCAACTTAGAATCCCACATCACGAGGTGCGTGCCTATTGGCGAAAAGGGAAAGTTGCTTTACAAAACATGCGCTGCTAATCCCACCTGCACACTCCGTCGAACGATGAAACAGCAAGACGCAAAACAAATATCACAAGCAAAACACGTGAACAATTCAAGTATCATAGCAGCCGCACAGACTGCTCGCCCTGTTAGGCGAAGGATTGTTTCTGACGGTTGTGGGCGTCAACCTTCTTTCTTAGTGTGGTCAAGCTCAAGTCAACGGACCGCGAACGATAGGGGTGCCCAACTAAAGCTGAGCCGTCCAATATTTTCAGATCGTGAACATCGGAAGGTCCGAAGAGATTTCTGGGGAGCGACGAAGGAATATATCATATTTTGATCTCTAGCATGTCGGCTTTTTGATATGGACTGTCGGATTCGGGAAATTACCCGTGTTAAAAATGAACGGACCGTTTTAAGTTGTGCAGCTCTAGCGAACGATACTGTAGAGTTAAGTACGAAAATAGTGTCATAGCAAATCGCGTGATCAATGGGCTTGGCATGAAATCAGAAGAAATGAATTAAAAAACCGGTTCGCCGGCTGTGTCTCATCGAACCTGTGATTCCGTCACATGACAGTCGCGATGACTCTGTCATGTTCCGTGAACCTCCGGCGCATCTACCCTTACCCTTAAAAATATCACAGCACGCAACTCACTGGCGAGGCTGCTGCAACATTGCTGACGGCGAACTGTGAAGAGTGCAATAACGTGAGTTTGAACTTGACCGTTCAGAAAAATCGAAGTGCTCAAAACGTTGCCGTTCAGAAGTCACATCGGATCGACTCGTCATGCGAGCACGATCGACGATGACGACGATGATGACGATGCGATGTCTCAGACTCTCAGTGACATTACAGTTTTTGCATTCCAATTTTTCCGCGGTGTGTCCTCACGATTCTACGAGGAGATCGAACCCCCCCAAAAGCGACTCGCGCGGGGAGTTCGATCGGTTCCAGCTCCTCGTTGGGCTAGAACGCAGAACGCGGAGTGAGGACCAGTTGCTTTGCATCCCGATTTCGGAGGTCCTCAAGATGCCAGTTGATGACAGTCGATGGCGCCTGCCACGTCGGTGCCACGAGTAGTGGGTGCGCACCTTCCCTTGTGTTTTTCTCGCTCGTTGAAAGATTGTTTTTTCTAGACGTTGACGGTCCTGTATTCCATACATATATATAAAGGATGTGGAAGTGTCCAAGAACGTTATGCCTTCTCCTAATATTACACGCGTCGCTATGTTTTTCCGGCGACATTCCGGAATCATCGGCGCAAGGAGCCCTTCGCTCAAATGTCCGCATTTCTACAAGTGACGGAGAATTCGGCGAGAACATTCAAGAGCAACCGGATGTCCAAGTTGAAAACGGAACGCAACCGTCTATTCAACTCGATGCTCCGCCTCTTAGCTTTCGCGTTCGTCTCTCACCAACGCGTCCGGATTCATCATATGAATTCGAGCGTGTTATTGAGATCAACGATGCGACTGCTGCACCACGATTACCAACAAATGAGGTTGGTAATAGCGAAGAGCGAGACGATGCCGGCGTTCATTTCACGGGAAATGGGGGAAGTGACGATGACTATGAAGAAGATGGTGATGATCGTCCGAGTTCAGATGGATCAAGCTCAAGCTCGTCGGATGATGACTTAGAATATTTACTGCTGATGCAAAAGTCAAGTGGAGCTATCATGCCCGAGCTGCAACAAATGCTAGCGTTATGCGCGAGTGCTTCGTCCGAAAACGCGCCCAACAATGCAACGAACGAGACTCATACAGCCACGATCTCCCTACCAAAGCGGAAGTTAGCTTCACGCATCACAGAGCGTTCTTTTGACGAGGCGGATGAGCACAGCAAACGTAAGCGCACTTATCAAGAACTTCCACCTACTCCTAAATACGCAGCATCGCGTCGTGCTGCAGAAAATTCGCGGGCGGGGCACACACAATGGATCACTCTTGTGCGTTTGACACTTCCAGAGTTTGACGATCTTTTAAATATGCTGCTACAAGAAGATGATTATGTTCCTCTCGGTATGACGAGGACTTTGCGGGAACTTATAAACGAGCCATACAACTTTGACGATAAACGTTCAGATATAGAAAATAGTTTATTGAAGGTCAGGCCTCGTAAATACTCTACTGATGAACTACTTTACATTTACCTCAACGTTATGGCCTCCGGCCATACTGATTGGCAGACGTTCACGCTAGCATGGAACTGCGATCAATCTACTATTCAGCGAATATATTATCACGTGCAAAAATGTGTCTACCGAGTTTTGAAACATGAAATAAGTTGGCCTACTATTCAAGAACGTCAGGAGCTAGCAAGCCGTTATCTTGGGGCTTTTCGCGGCGTTATCGGTTACGTGGATGGATCTCGGTCTGGCCTGCGCAAACCATCCCTTTGCCAGACCATATTTTATTCAGGAAAGATTGCAATGCATTGTGTGAACTCACAAGTGATAGTGGATATACGTGGAAAGTTTATTCAAGCAACTGTGGCTGTCGCGGGGGGTGTGCACGATAAAGTACTCTACGACTCGTGGGGTGGATACTTGGAGGAATACAAATATTTCTCGGACGGCGAATTTTTACTTGGCGACCCTGCCTATAACTCAAAACACACTGCACATCGCGTGCTAGCAAACCCGACCACCGCGGACTACAATCGCCTCAAGGAGCAAGTTCGTGGTGCACGTGCGATCGGTGATGAAATGAAAGCAATGCAACTAGAAAATCAAATAAAGTTATTGCACAAGCAGTCCGATTATATACGGAGGCTAAGAGTGCAGGTGGAACGTTCCCTCGGTTGCGTGAAGCAAAGCTTCCCTTTCGTGGGGCTACCCGGCCGTGGCAAGTGGAAAAAAAATAAAGCAGAGCTTGGAACCGGGCTCACGTGCGGACTGTTATTGCAAAATTACATTTGGAGGAAGCGGGAGGGCTCCAACTATGAAGGAGGTTACCCTCGCGGTCTGAAGCATTTTCGTGGGGAGTGGGAGGAATGGGAGGTGCGACTCATGAACGAAAACGCCGACGACTATTTTGCCAACGACCCCTTAAACGATCTTGACCCAGGACTGGGTGTCACACATGATGCAGGCATGGACAACTGGGGCCTAGCTGATATGGATAATGATTATGAGGAGGCGGAGGAATAAGCACTCACCGTTTTTTAGCTAGCTTCTCCAATGCTCTCAGCACTTTTGTTCACGTTCTCAACCTCGTCATCCGAATCCGCCAGGTCGATAACGCACTTCTCAATCACTTTCTCCTCGAGTTTGTCGTATATGGCTTGGACTTTTTCTGAAAACTTTTTACGTTTGCTTCCCGCGACGATCACCATCTGAAAAATATTTGCAACCGTCGCAAGTTTTAGGCTTAGTATTTGTATGCTGTGAGTATGTTTTTATGTATTACGTTTTATGTTCAATAACAAATGCACAACTATCGGTATGAACACCTGTTTTTCTATGTTGAATGAAAAAAAAAGCACAGCATTTTTTACTCACCAAAAGCTGGTTGATGGAGGCATCCTGCCGAGCCCGTTTCGCACTCGGGAGGCTTTTGGAGATGCTATCCAGTGTCTCAACCTGCTTCTGGGCGAGGGTGGCCGCCGCTTTCGCCTGTGCATGCAGTAACCAATTTTAAGAGCGTTGCATTCACATGAAAAAAATATCCGGAAGCAAGCAATAATACTTCATTGAAGGCACACACCTGTTCTTCCTTCTGCACTGCCAAACGCTTGTTTTTCGCCACCACCTCCATTTGCTCCAACCTCAAAGCTTCCGTAACTTTGTCTCGAAGCGCGGCCGCTTGCTTCTTCGATTCCGTTGCAGCCTCCCGAACTTTATCGGCTTCGGCAGCCGTTTTCCCGCACTTTGCATCCGTGACGGCCAAAGCAGCTAGGTCTAGGGACCTAACACAGTCAGCAGAGAGGAGTTGGTCAAGCTCACTTACGAATTTAAGTGAAGAAAAACATGCGTTGCCAAGGATGTATGCGAATTGCCAAGACAACCTTTAAAGAAAATATTTCACACGCACTTTGGATGGGTTTGTGACAGAGACAGGGTTTGTGACAGGGAGGGAAAGCTTACTTGTATTTTGCAATTTCCTTGTCTAGTTTTTTGCTCTCAGCCAAACGGTCCGCGTAAGCTTGGCTTGCCTTGTCTTCAATTTCACTGAGCGATCTGTTCATATCGTTCCTTTTTTTTATTCTGTCGTTTGCTGAAGAGGTGGCAATCCGGATCTGATCTATGACTGTCGAATACTGAATAATAATTCCGCGCTCTTTAGCTAAACCTACCATTTGCACTTGGTTCGGCCACTTTTTATTAACCTCGTTAAACATATGAATCGAATGGAAAAACTGTTCCTTTTTCTCCAGGACTCTACTGAAACTGCCCGAGCCCGCTGGGACTCCCCAGTTAATGGCCTTGTCCTTACCACTTGCTTTGGCCGCTTTGCCCTTATTCGAATCAGACTTTTGCACTTCAACGGATGGTTTCTCGGGCGGTGTGCCGTCATCATCATCAAGGGAGTTCCACTCTGCTTCAGGGGAAATAATGGGCTCGGGTTCGGGTTCGACGGTCTTTTCGGGTTCGGTAGGGCATGACGAGTCAGGTTCAGTCAAGTGTTCCACACCTTCCGCTGAGTTATTCGCGGTGGGAGGGGGAGCCGCGCTTGGGGGTTGGGAATTTTCCTTTTCGCATTGGGAGTCGGTGTTTGTCGCTTTGGCAGGGTCAGGGACGTTGGTGTCTCCAAGGGGTTTGGGGGGCTTGACCGCTGAGCTTTGGGCGGAAATTGAGGCGGGTTTGGGGCTCAAAGCATCACAAGGGAGATTGCTGGGAGCAGGTTTGTCAGTTTGCGGCGGCGCTGGGAGGCCGCAGGAGTTCGTCGAATCTGCAAGCGGAATTTTTGTCCCGGCGTGGTGGTCTGTAAACTGTGCAGTGGATGCCTGCGCCGTGATGGCAGCTTGCAGTGCAGATAGTTGTTCTGCGGAGAAGCCAGCCCCACCAACCTGTATTCCCTGGATAACAGCGGCCAAACTGTGCATTATTTTATCGTGCTGGATGTGGGTTAAGCCCGAAATTATTATTACTGCAACGAAGGGTTTCAAACTATCGTTTAAACTGATGTGACACGTGGCTTCTTGATCGATTTCTATGAGGAAAATTTTGCCAGGCTCCTCGCGAGGAGACTCGTAAAACACTCCTCGTAGAATTCAATTCTGATCAGCCACCGTCATCCACTCGACATGTCTTCAACGAGGACCAAGATGCCCAAGATGCAAAATACGGCGCGCGGCGAAAAGTCCTCGCTCAGATGCCAGATGCTGACGAGGAATATCGGAATGCAAAAACTGTATTGCATCGGAGATAATCGACTTATAAAATTTAAACTGGGATTAAATGTAATCAACCCTTCGTAATGGTCTAGAGGAAGTGGCCGTCGTTCTCAGTCTCAATCGAACCTATGAGATCCCGATTTTTTTTGAAGTTCCAGAAATAAAATCTCGACTAGCCAAAACAGCGCATACAGGCCGCAATTTTGTTTTTTTGCCCCCCTCGTCAGTGAACAAATGGTTTGTTTTCTTGGGGGTGATCGAACAAGCTCATTTTATTTGGGGGGTTTTTGGCGGCGGTAGGGGGTCTTCCATAGGGGTTTCCATAGGGATAGGCTCTGGATTTCCCATAGGGCACACCACTTTTTCCACAGGCTCCGGATTTTCCATAGGGTACATTGGTGATGTTTTTTAACCTGTTTCCAGGCCATTCCACAGGTATGGACGCCACAATCATAGGGATGATCTCTGTGGCATTCCTTAACAGTGTAATTCTGCATTTTCCATAGGCATTTTCCAAGTGCGGCGTGTTGCTGTTTTAGGGTCCAAAAAGGGCCTGTTTTAATCTGCCCTATTTTTCATTTTTTTGATTCCATCCCTATAAATAACCTATGGAATCCCGAAAATGGGGTGAGCCAACCTATGATCACCCGGTGGAAACGATTTCCATTGGGGCCTGTGGCAAATTTTCCAGAGCCATTCCATACGATTTTCAGATAGGGGATTTAAAAGTGCCCTATGGAAAGGTTTTTGCCCTATGGAAAGCCAATGGAAATGCGTTCCCATAGGTTTTACATAGGGTTTTTCCATCCCTGTGTAATTATTTCCAGCCCTACGGACGCCACTATTATAGGGTTAACACCTCGACCGTTCATAGAATATCAACCCAATATCCCTATGGAAAGTTCAAGTTATTTTCCCATAGGTTGTATAGGGTGGGCATCCCTATGGAACCAGAATACAGCATTCCTAACGTATGTCCACCCTATGTCCACCCTACGTTCATGGTATGGAAGGTATTGAACACCTTCCATAGGGATGTCATTGGGCGGACCGCCCTATGGAACACATCGTATTGTTTCCATGCCTATGCCCACCCTACGCCCACCCTATGACCACCTCATGATCACCCTATGCCTAGCAAATGAAAAGTTAAAAAGGAAGCAACGGTTCCAAGTAGTCATGCGTGCTGGTATGGATGGTGTGTTGTGGGCCAGTATTAAACAACCACGGGGTCGACATGCCACCATGTCCTTGCACCGTGTGCCGACTACAAGTTGAAAAACCTCTTCGAACGATACAACGACATACGAAGCTATACAAGAGATGGCAAGGAGCGGTATACATGGGGGAAAGTAGTAGTGAAGACGATACTTCAAGTGATGACGGGGGTGACCGTAATGGTGGTGATGGTGGTTCCCTTGGAGGTGATGATGACATGGAAGATGCCAATGCAGAAGCGGACGAAATTCTCCAGGATCATTTGAGAAAGCTGGAAGAACATTGTGCCCGTCTCCTAAGTCCTGCTGCCAACGATGAGGATATGGATAACCAAGAGGTACCCCTCTTTCTGTATTTCCCAAGGGTGGGCGTACGTATGCCAACAGGTGGGCATAGGTTGGGAAATCGTTGAACGTTTCCATAGGGTGGGAACAGGCATTCCCAGAGGCGGGTATAGGTAGGGCGCTGGGTAAGTATGCCTATGGAAAGCATTGGACGTTTCCAGTGGGTGGGCATAGGGCGAGCATTGGGCGGGCATAGGTTGGGAAAACATGGAATGTTTCCATAGGGTGGGCCTGAGCATTCCCAAAGGCGGGTATAGGTGGTTCACTGGGTAGGCATGCCTATGGAAAGCATTGGATGTTTCCATAGGGTCGGCATAGGGTGGGCATAGGACGGGCATAGGGTGGACATGCGGAGGGAAATGCCTTTTTTTTATTTTGCAGTTCCTGTAAAGTTGGGGATGCCTCTCGTGATTTCACAGGTCGTTGATCACGTCTATGCCGAGAAGGTTTCAACAATGCATCGTCTTGTCATTGATCTGCTGGAAACGAAATCCGAGCACAATGCTACCCAATCCATGTTTGATCAAATCTTCAATCTCATGCGGCAAACGGTGATTGGCAACGTTGACATCATCGGCAATCAGAGACGAAATGGTTTCCCGACCTCCTTCAAACAAGCTTTGTCTATGTGGAAGGATTTTGCCCTGCCGTACCATACCGCCGACGTTTGCAGGAATGAATGCATGATCTTCACTCCGGGCCGGCATGACGACCTTACCCAGTGCCTCCATTGCCACAAACTTCGGTGTCACCCCAGCTCTCGACGTAACGGACGGCTTATTCCGGGAAAGCCGTACAAGGTATTTAGGTTTTGGCGCTTGGACGAACTCCTGCCGATGCTATATTTGATACCAGAGATGGCCGAGCTCTTGGTATCATGGAAGATAACTACACCCGCGGAGAACGACGATCTGCCGGTTGTGACTACGTTTCATCGTAAGTGTATCCCTCCCACATGCTCACCCTATGCCCACCCTATAACATCCCTATGATCACCCTATGTCCACGCTATAACATCCCTATGATCACCCTATGTCCACCCTATGCTCACCCTATGCCCAATTCACAATTGCCTTGCATCCTATGTTGACCCTATGCCCACCCTATAGCCGCCCTATGTCCACCCTGTGCCCACCCTATGCTCACCCTTTGGAAAGTATGTGTTGCAGGTACGGCGAGCTTCTGAAAATTTATAGCATCCCGATTGGCAGGAAACAATTCAAGGTAAGGTTTGCGCGGAGTCCAAAAATGCAAAAACTTTTCAAAAATCTTTTATTTGATAAATAGGTTGCCCAGAGCGCCCTGTACATATTGCGCACTTCAGGTATCAAATTGATCACGTTAATGAAAAGTTATGGTCGATACCACTCGGTCACCCCCCATACTTAACCATACTTAAGCGCAAACTTAAATCGCTCGTATCTCGAAATCTAGATTTTGAAAAGTTTTTGTATTTTTGGACTCCGCGCAAACCTTACCTTGAATTTGTTTTCCTCAAAGTAAGATGGTTTCCATTGAAGGCAGCATTTCAAGATACCGTGGCGAACAATATGATGTTGAGGTCGGACTTGCCATGGGACCTTTCCGAGGTTTTCATCCAAGCATTTGAGATTGAGTGCTTGGTGTGCATTGTACCCATTCCATGGAACTTTGACCGGTTCATCACGACCAAGAGAATTCCAGCTGGACGACCCGATGCAAATAGGTTGGTATAATTATTATCTCGGCGAGCACAAACTCGGTTTCAGTGATCCACCATGGAGATATGATAAAGACAAGATGATGCTCATACTAGATAGGCATGTAGATTTTGTGGGCGACTTACATGACGAATAACTTGTTCATTTCATAGATGGAATTATTCTGTATATTAATATGTATATATGTAGCAAAAGCCCTATGGAAAGCCTGGATATATCATGAATCATCACCCTATGCTCACCCTATGAAACCTGAATGGTTATACCTATGGAAACCCTTTCACAGGTACGGTATCCCTTGGGAAACATGTTTCCATACGGATGATATACCTACGGAAGACCTTTCCACTGGGTGGCTCACCCCTGGGAAAGCTCATTCCATAGGCTGGCTATACCTTTGGAACTCGGTTCCATACGTACGGTATACGTGTGGAAACGTATTCCATATGGATACTATAGGTATCGACTTTGCCACCTGTATCAGGAGTATACCTACGGCATGCTCACCCTGTGTTATCCCTATAGCTAACCCTATGGAAACCCCTATGGAATTACGTCTTTATTGACCGAGAATACGCAGAATGAATTGTATATTTCCATAGGTATACTATCCCTATGGGGGCCCTATGGAAAGCCCTATGGAATTACGTTGATATTCCCGAGAATACGCAGAGTGAATTATACGTTTCCATAGGCCTACCATACCTATGGCATCCCTATGGAAGGCCCTATGGAATTACGACTTTATTCCCGAGAATACGCAGGGCGAATTGTACATTTCCATAGGTGTACTATCGCTATGCCCGCCCTATGGAAAACGTTGTGGAAAACTCATAGTATACGCTAAGTTTCCATAGGTGCGCTATCCGTACGCCCGCCCTACGCCCGCCCTTGGACATGCCTATGGAAAGCGTATGGGAAAGTTATATTTTCCATAGGGCTTTCCATCGGCCCCCTATGCCTATAGCCGCCCTATGGAAGGGTTTACATTTTCCATAGGGTTTTCCATAGTCCTGGTTATGCCTATAGTCGTCCTATGGAAATGTTTACTTTTCCATAGGGTGATTATACGGCCTTCCATGCCTATGGAACGTCCTTTTCCATAGGCATACAGCCCTATAGAAACCCTATGGAAACTCCAAAAGGGGGTATCCCTATGGAAATACCCTATGGAAAACTTTCCAAGCCTTTGGAAAATATTTCCGGATTTTCCCGAGCGTTCCCAAGGGCGGGCATAGGGAGGGCACAGGGATGACATGCCTATGGAAAGCTTTCCCAAGGGTTGCAGATCTGTAGGGAACGCCACCACTAGAGGCCGTCAAAAATTCCTCTTACGGCGGGTTAACCCACCGTAAGATTAGTAGAATAGGCAAAAAGGCGAAGCCCTTTTGCGGGAGGTGCAAGAAGGCGGGAAAAGGTGAGCAGTACCACTTCTACCGCGACTGTCCGTTGGGCGGGCGTCAGCATCCACCGCACTCGGCCGCGGCATTCTGCATTCCCATCGACGAGGAGGACGCGGAGGAGGGGGTGCGTGCATTGGCCATGTGTGCCCTGTTCCAGCAGGCGGCGGATGATGGGGCCGAGGCTTTTGCCACTGCGGCATCTACCGGTACGGGCCGCCTGCGGTACTCTGTGCGGGTGCGGTGGGCGGGATCGACGTGTCCGCCTACGGCTTCACGGTAGAGTCGCAGCAGCCTGCTGACGAGCCCACAGGTGACGACATTCATCAGCGGCTGGACGATCTCGCCGCGGAGGTCCATGCCGCGGCAAACTGCAAGGTGCACTACACCCACGCATCCTTCCCACCACGGGCGGTTCTCGAGCCGCATGCATCGGCTCTGGTGGCAGCGGCAGCGGGGAACATGCCGGAGGAGCAGGTTCCGACGGCAGGTGGTGCGGCGGCATCGGCATCCGCCGTGCCGGCCCCTGCTATACCTGTCTCGCAGGAGGAGGATGTGAAGCCTGTGCCGCTTCAATCGGCGCGGGTGACTGCCACGACGGACGGTGAGTTCCCTGGGTTCGTTCAGACTGTCAACCACGCCGCCATCGCGCCGGTTGACCTCACCGGCTACGACACCGACGACTACGAGGACTTTGCCGACGGCAGCTTCCGGCTGAGGCCGCGGGGTTCGCCTCCGTCGGCCAATCATGCTTCCGGGCCGCCCGTGGACGAGCAGAGGACCTACGGTTGTGGGAAGCCGCCCTGGGGCTTTCCTGCCACGGTTGGGCCGTGGGGAATTCCTTTCCTCCTTTCCCTCGTTCTTTGCATCTCGATCATGGGGGTGGCAGCTGTGCCCGATGCTCAGTCGGCTGCGGGATTGCCTTCGCCTGGTGGTGATCTCGATTGGGAGACTCCGTCAATTTTCTCCACGAATGAATTTGTTGAATCCGCGATCCCGGCTCAGGGTTTCTTTGTGGCTGACAATGTGCCACCGCTTGAGCCGCCCGAGTCCCCTGACATCGTTCAGGATCTTGCTCAGGCAGATTTGAGCTTCGACATGGCCTTCTTCTACGGTGTGGCTCTACATGAGAGAGGTCCTTTCGGGAACCCTCCCTTCGGGTCGGACTTGATTGAGACCACCGCGCGCTGGCTACTTTGTGGCTACTGCCCAGTGGTACTAGTCATAGTACCAGAATCGAATCTGGTACTATCACAAGTACCAAAACGCTAGAATTTTTTTTGATGTCCTCCTCCATCCTGATGGTGATATCCATGATATACCATTACCTTAACGACCCAAACTGAGTTGTATTATGCCCCATTGTTCCATAGGTTACGTGTAGCCCTCCCAGTGGATGCATATTGCCAACAAGGTGGAGTTTTGTGTTACACAATGGTGTCTCACTTGTCTTCGAAATCATGGCGCTACTTTCGGATTTCTTTTTGAACAGACTTGGGATTCTATTCAACCCAGCGATGGCTCAAATTGAAGCTGTTTAACATGGCCAATGATGGATGTGAGCATGGGGCAGTTGGCATACTGCCCGTCGCTGAAACTGCGACATGCTAAACATCCCATCTCCACCAAATGGTCCAACGCAAGATTCCTTAAGTATGAGGGCTATCGTCGATTTTGGAGCCTAGTCGTGGCACTGAAGCTACGAAATAAGTATATTATAACGTCGGATCGCCTCACCAGCGTTTATGACATCAAAAGTAAACCCATATATCGATTTTTCAAGACCTTTACATGCATGAGAAGTTGCCGTACTTGGACTCTACACATGGAACTTAAGTACGAAACCGCTCCCGATATTACTACAAAAATGCTGAGAGGCCATTTTATCACACCCTTGGGTGTTATCGAATCCCAATACTGGCGTTAAAGACGTTCAAATGGCACAACGCATGACGACCACTTAGGATACATCCCAATAATGAAATTTGACATCATGCATGCCACCTCGTGGCCACATAGCGTGCCCTTTTAAGTCACCGCGCGCTTGGTACTTGTGACAATACCAGAAAATTTAATTAATTTTATGGCGTTACACCCCCCAAAAGCACACCGCACATACACATACCTAAAGTTCACGAGAGTACATTTCAGCATCAATAACAATTCAAAAGGGTCCTAAATGATTTTTCAAAACCTTCATGGGACTCATACACCCCATCTAGTGCCCATAAAAAAGCATACATTTTGGTACTTGTGACAGTACCATACCACCGGGCAGTAGCCATTTGGTGCTGTCGATTGACTTCTTGTTCACTCTGGATGCACACCAACATGGTGGTGTGCGGAACTCCGGTGACTTCAACAACTTTTATGTTTTTGCTTTTGACATCTACAAGTTATATTCTGGCTTGCTAGCTCGGTGATTTTCAGTTGTTTAGCGGGTGCACAATGCCCGTAGGTTTCTGCACCTACTATGCTAGCTAGAGGGTTTCCAATTTGTGTTTCAGAATTGCACAGTTGGATTAGCAGTTAGGTCTGTCAACCTGGCTCCTGTCCTGACTTATCTTACATTATCTGACTCTCCTAGACAGTCACCACCCACAGTGCTGGGGTGGTGTGCTGAAATCTGTATAGGCAGCCCTGGCTGGGAGTCCCGGTCAGGCCCCTATGACAGACTCCTAGGCCAACACTGGACTGCTGACTGATCTATAGGTTCGTGCTGTGACACACGCTGTGTCACAGGTAGGCTAGACTCCGAAACCGTCCGAGACCGTTCCGGGTATATCTAGCTTAGGGTTTATTTATCTTACGAGTTTATCCACACAGTTCGGGAGTTTCTGATATCTAGTGAACTAGGATATTCCAGTAGGTGGTACGTTTATGCATAATTTGACGATTTTTCGAAAAAATGACATTTAGAGGTGTTAGAAGGTTGGAGGAGTTTGGAGAAGGTTTGGACAAACTCAAAAATGTAAAATTTTGACATTTCGGGTTTGGAGTAGCCGTGCGGGGCCAATTCGTTTACTGCAAATACCAGGGAATCAAGTTGTGCACATGGAATGCTTGCGCGACACATTAATAAGTTTATAAAAGGCCATTACAAGGTTTGGGAAGGTGCAACATGATAGTAGAAGGCAGTAAAAAGTTGCATATCCAATATTTTAGGGTTTTAGGGTTGCTGGCGGGGTGGTGTGGGTGAAATATTAGTTGTGAGAGGGGGTTCGGCGTATGCGGGGTCCGCTATAAAGCAGGGTAGATATCTTCCGCGGAGGTGACTCGGCCCGCATTGGGAATTCTCTTCGGCCACATTTCGGCCCGTCTCGGCCCGAACCCAAAATTGCCCGCCGCATGCGCAAAATTTTAATTTTAAGTATGACAATTTGTCAAAAATCGATAAAATTTTGGAAATTTATCGATTTTCCCCTCAATGCGACTCGGCCCATCCGCAACTTTTCCTTCGGCCCGCCTTCGGCCCGGGCCTCCGTGACACGGCCCCGGGCCGGCCAATAGCAGGAAGATATCTTCCCGGGAAATGATGATATTACACGGTTTGATACTTTTGGAGAAGTTTGGAGAAGGTTTGGACAAACTCAAAACTTTAAAATTTAGACGTTTGGGGTTTTGGAGTAGTCGTGCGGGGCCATTTTGGTCACTGCAAACAGCGGGAAATCGTGTTTTGCACTTGGCATGCATGCGCGGCATATGAATGTGTTGCTACAAGGCCAATAAGAAGCGGGAAATGATATTATATGATTTAATATTTTTGGAGAACATTGGAGAAGGTTCGTAGAAACAAAATAATGCAATATTTTGATATTTTTGGTTTTGGAGGAGCCGCGCGGGGCCAATTTGTTCACTGCAAATATCAGGAACGATGGTTGCCGTGTCATGCACACGGGCGATGTTTTGAAAAGAGCAATTCACTATGCAAGTGCATTTCCAATGTTCCAATGCTCATATACAACCTAATGTATGAATACTTGCAAGTGCCATGATGACCGTAGTGTCAGATTATTACAATTATGCAAAATTGCAGCTTACTGTAGCACAAAGCACCAATATACGGCTCTCGGGACAGCTCAATAGCACTTTTAGTTAGGCAAACGATTTCTAAGCTAGCGCCTGTCGAACAGCTCTTCCAAGGAAACACGTGAGCGTGAAGCCCCACGAGCAAGGTCCTGCAATTGATCCGGGGTCAGGGTGAAAAGCTGTTGTGGTTGGGCGAGCTGCTGTGGTTGGGCGAGCACCTGCGGTTGCGCGAGCAGCTGGGGTTGCGCGAGGAGTTGCGGTGGTCGCGCGAATAGCTGGGGTTGCGCGAATAGCTGGGGCTGCGCGAGCAATTGTGGTTGCAGCTGGTAGGATTGCTGAAGCTGCGAGAGCTGCTGGAGCTGCTGGAGCTGCTGAAGTTGTTGCAACTGTTGAAGCTGCTGGAGTTCTTGCAGCTGTTGAAGCTGCTGAGGCTGCTGCACCGGTTGAAGCTGCTGGGGCTGCAACACCGGTTGAAGC